>PVJS01033224.1:0-22300 GCA_004027185.1 Glis glis | reverse complement strand
AAATGCCCTTGTCTGTAAATAGAAGAAAAAATTGTATGCTGTATTCTGTTGAAACAATTTAGGCCAAAAAAAAATTCAGGGAGAAACTAATATACTTAAGACATGAGAGAATTTGGTTAAATATAAAGACCATTTTCTTTTTTTTTTTAATTTATTTTTTATTTATTTATTTTTTTTGCGGTACCGGGGATTGAACCCAGGGGCATTCTACCTCCGCGCTACACCCCCGGCCCTATTTTTTTATACTTTATTTTGAAACCAGGTCTCACGAAGTTGTAGAGGGCCGCACTAGGTAGAGAGAGAGAGAGAGACAGGGAGAGAGAAAGAGAGAGCTGAGGCTGGCCACGAACCCGGATCCTCCAGTCTCCGCCTCCCAAAGTACTGGGATTACAAGCGTGCGCCACCACGCCCGGCTATAAAGACCATTTTCTAACAGTAAGATTTTTGAAACACTGCAGATTATACAAATGTCTTTTACTTGGATGCTCCCAAATTAGAACTATATGCACAGTCCTTGAGGGCAAGAGATAAATTTGATAACCTCCCAATCTAACTTAAACCTATGTTGCTATCATGTGTAAATAATAATTTTATATGACTAATGCTAACAATAAAAACTTTAAAATCCCTTAGACTTCACTGTTGCCTCCCAAGTATTAGGATTACAGGCATGTGCTACCATGCCCTAAGAAACATATATTCTTTTACTCAAATATTATTCATTTTCATGTAAAGAACTGTGCTTCAGTAGCTTAAAGGGGGATGGGTTACCCCCTAGATTCTTCAAAACTCTTGTCTATGGAGAAAAAATTCAGCTCCTTGCCTTACAGGGACAATTATTCACTTTAGTTTCAGGTTCATGCCAACCAGAGACTAAAATTAAAATAAAATGAGAAGCCATTAAGTGTCCACATTTATTCCTTTGGTTTCAGAAGGCCAATATACATCAGAGAAAAATGGACAGTGACAGAGCAATATAAACATTCTAATAAGTTGGCCTACTCAAATTTTTTTTGTGAATCCTGCATCAACTTTCTAAAGAGTTGACCCATTTGACCCTAAGATACAGAGATACATTTCTTTCTTCTTTTTCTTTGGGTAGTAGGAATTGAACCCAGGGATATTCTACCTCTGAGCTACACCATCAGCCCTTTTTATTTTTTATTTTGAAACAGGTATCACTAAATTGCTGGGGCTGGTCTCGAACCCCCGATCTTCCTGTCTTAGCCTCCCAAGTACTGAGATTATTAGGTGTGCCCCACCATGGCTGGCTGAGATACACTTATTTTGAAAGAGAATATCTTTTTTTGTATGTGTGGTACTTGGGATTGAACTCAGGGGCATTCTACCTCTGAGCTATACCCACAGCCCTATTTTATTTTTTATTTTGAAACAGGGCCTCACTAAGTTGTTGAGGCTGGCCGCAAACCTGTGATCCTCTTGTCTCATCCTCCCAAGTACTGGGATTACAAACGTGTGCCACCTCACCCGGCAAAAGAGAATATCTTTACGATAAAATTACAACTATAAATTACCAAATCGGCATCTGGCATAAGGCTGAACTGATTAAGTTTACAGTTCATTAACCACTGCTTTTATTCAGATGACAAAATAAAAAAGATGTTCATTCTATTTGTAAGAAAGAAAGTATAATATTCATATTTGAGTTTGATAATTATAATGGAGCCCTGAATTAAACACCAAAAACATCCCTTCTGGGAATGCTTTAAAATTGTAATTTCTTTTTAAACAAAAAGAAATTTTTGGGAAGAAGAAAGCCCTTCGAATAATCTACATCTGTGGTTTACCATATGGTGTCTACCAGCCATATACATCTATTTAATTTCAGGATTTCAAGAAACCTTACCGGATGGCCCAGTGAAGAGGAGTAGAATTTAAATCTCCACCCAACTGATCTACAACAGCACCTTTTGAAATATAAAACCTATGAAAAACAGACACAAATGAAAATAAGATTTGAAACCTAAAATTCCTATTGAGACATAAAACACCAAATTTTTTCTTAGTAATAAATGTACTGGAAAACAGAAATTATATTAATAGCTCTCCCTAAAGGACCCAGACATATAGAAGTCTCGAGAATTTAAATGGCAGTTATCAGACAAATCCCTGGTGAAACATTGTTAACACCATGTAAGTAATTATTCCTGCCGTAATTAGCATTCCTTTATAACTCACATATCAAACACGTGATAACTACTCACAGTACTCTTAAAATAGCTTACATTCAAAAGGTTTAGGATCAGACAGATATTCTACTTCATTTGGAAGGAGAAAGGTGTAATTATGTCACCTTTAACAGTTCAAAATTAGAATTACCATGGAGGAATATTCTAAAAGTAGTAAAAACTAATTTAAAATCCTTTCAGAAAAGTTAGACATTTTCAATGTTTTGCTCTCTATTTTGGGAGCATAGATATGATACATTGAATAAAATTAATGTTATGAGAATGATTTTCTTCTGTGATTTATAAGAGTTAATCTCATTATTTCAAAGTTATGCTTAATACATCATATTATCTAAATAATATACCAGGAGTTTGCCTATAAGTATAATGTGTGTTAGCATATTATAAACTTGATTTATGATTTTTTAAACCTCAAGGATTTTTAATACATAATCCTATAAGTTATATGTACATTCCCATTCCCATGTACATTTTACATGCTAAGGTAAAAAACAAACTAATAAAATAATGAATAGGCAGTAGAGCTTTATGAAGGGGGAAATACTTTATACAATCTGATACATGCCCACCTAAAACTGTATTCCACATTTAATTTTTTAAAAAAGCTCAATTCCCTACTTACCTATTCCTCCTAACATTACAGGATAAAATATCTTCTAAACTAGATAAAACGTTCTTCCATCCTGAGAAAGTTTGCTTTGTTATGCTTTTCCTTTACAAAAAATGTTCACTTTCACTTCCTAACATTTATCTTTATGATGGGCCCCCTTGGCTTTCTCTAACTGTCCGCTCTGGACCAATGAGGGTCCTGGATTGGATGATCTCTTCAACTCCATAAAAATACATCTGTGTACCAGAAAGTTTCAAATATTCATTTATAAGAGAGGATTACAAATGGTTCAAGAGTCATACTTAGACTTGAAAAAGACAAATGAAGGAGAGGTCCAGAGTTATAAATACACAATTAACATACATATATTTCATCTTACTTTACAAGATCCAGTCTGTTGTTAATAGCAGCCCAATGAAGAAGTGATACATTTTCTTTGTCTGGTTGCCTGACATCATATCCTGCTTCCACCAACTCTTTACATCGTTCAAAAATCCCGTATCTCAAATTAAAAAAAAAGAAAGCCATAGTTGATACCATTAAAATCATTGTAAATACAAAAATTTCTTCCTTTTACCATGTCTTTTATTTAATCAGACTATCTTTCTTTTTTCCTTTTACCATTTCTTTCCTTTATCCAAACTAACTTTCTGACAACACAGAAATAAAATACAGTTGTCTTTCTGTATCCACAAAGGATTGGTTCCAGGATCCTTATGGATACCAATACCCATGGATGTTTAAGTCCTTTATATGAAAAGGTATACTATTTGCATACAAATATGTACATCCTCCCATATACTTTATATCATTTCTAAATTACTTACAACATCTAATACAATGCAAAGACTATGTAAACATAGCCAGTTGTTATACTATATTCTGTATTATATAGGCAATAATGACAAGAAAAAAGTCTATACATGTTTAGTACAGACATAATTTTTTTTCAGAATATTTTTGACCCAAGGTTGGTCGAAGCTGCGGTTGGCTAAATTGACAATGCAGAACCTGCAGACACATAGGGCCAACTGTAATTAACAAAGATATGTACAAAGGGACATAGTGTAAAGCCACACAAAAAAAGCAAACCTGGTTTCCTTACTGATCAGACTAATCCATTTAGAGATGAACTTGATTTTCTTAATATAAATACCCGTATATGGCAATCATAAGGAGAAACTTTAAAATATATTTCTACTTTCAGTGCAAGCAAAACAAACCCATGGTATGTTTCAAGTGGTCAGAGAATGTATTTCCACTTTATTACTTTTCTTCCATTGTACCCAGAACACAAGAATACAGGAAGAGCTCAATAAGTAATTGTTAAAAAAATCTATAAATGTGTGAGCTGACATTTTCCATCCTGTCTATATATTTAGGTTGTAGTACTTCATAAATTCAAATTCAGAAGTTAGTCTTAGTGTCATTCTAAATCGTTCATACAATATTCAACAAACATATTCAACAAGCATTTACTGGGCACCTAATAGAAGATAGGAACTGTGCAGAAACCCCAGGGCTACAAAGACAAAAAAGATAGGCTTCTGCTAGTGATCTCATGGGAGAGCCTCATACACAAACAACTGAAGTACACTGTACTAAGTGTTCTGAGGCTAGTATGATAAACATACGTAGTGTGGCTATCAATGAACTGCCAGTATGAAGTGAAGCAAGTGAACCCATGAAGCACCATGAACTGCATGTACATTATTGTAATTCAATAGAATATAAGGATAAAATGAAGCATTCGGAAGACTTACTGAGTAGCTTTGACAATGTCACAGTTACTAGAGTCCTCTATAAGAGGAAGAATTTCTCTTGCCTTGGCAAGTTCTTTATTTTCATGTGCACAGATGCCATGTCGACCAAATCCTGGAGGGTGGGGGCCATGGCTGTGATTCCTGCACTGAAAAATAACAGCAATTTGAAAAAGCATATAAGAGAATTAATGTCATATCCAATTACATAATGAAGCATTTGCTACCTATCTACAATATCTATGTCAATAAATTAGAATTATTTTGGAATCTTAGGTGAATCCTAGGGTAGATTTTCTTTATCTTAATTCTGTTCACTAGAAAAGGTGCTTAATATTAGAAAAATCCAAATTACATATTTTATCATAAAACAAAGGTCATCCAGAAAGACACAAATGAACCTTATTACTTGCACTGGGTAGATGATCATGGTTACTGACAGCACAGGAAGGTTGCCAGGCCCCTGCTTTGGGAGGGTGTGGTAGACATGTGCTAAGGATACTCGCTCATGAATTAAGCTCTTGTATTATCCCTTCCCCTTGAATATGGGTACAACTTGTAACTTCCTCCTAAACAATGGGGTATGGCAAAGGGGATGGGATGCTATATTGTGTAAGACTATCTAAGCAGATTCTTCTGCTGGTCTTGGGAAGGTAAATTGCTGTGGTATCAGAGGGCCTGTGAGAGGGCCACATTGCAAGGAACTTCAGGCAACCTCAAGGAATGAAAGTACTCCTTGCTGACAACCAACAAAACCTTGATCACACATCCATGAAGAACTGAATTCTGCCAATAACCACATGAGGTTGGAAGAAGACCCTGAGCTTCAGAATGGGACACAGCCTTGATATCAGCCTTGTGAGACCTTGAGCAAAGGACCAAGGTAAGTCATGCCTGGACTCCTGACAGACAGAAACTATGAAATAATAAATGGATGTTGTTTTAAGCCACTAAAATGTAGTAATTTGTTATGCAGCAACAGATATCTAATACAGAAGTGACTGCAGCTTTCTGTGAGGGCAAAAAGAATCACTGTCAAGCCACTCCCATCAACTAAATCAGCAAATGTAGTATTCAGACCACCTATTTAGAAGCAGGAACAAACAGAAGCTAAAATTTTTTTCTCTAAAGTTTTAGATTTACTTGTTAAAAAGACTGAGTGTTTCTAATCTGAAGAACTGAACTGAGATCTTAGCAGAAAGCCGATACAGAATTCTCTAACATAACTAAAAAAAAGATTACAAAATGTTAAAGATCAATTATTCATTCTGTGGATTGTGAGCCTATTTTGCTTTCCTTTCTATTACCATGGCCTTTGAAAAGGTTCATTATCACCTTGAGAACAATCGATTTAGATCAGCAATTTTGACACTTGTCAACAATTTTGTTAAAAAATTTGGTGGACAAGCAGGCAGGAGGAAGGGTTAAAACCACTAGCACAAACAAGGCTCACTGAAAATTTTTAACTCCCCAAAACAAAAGTCTAGTTTTACTTGAGACTCTGAGCCAAAGAGATGGTTAAGGTTTCCTAAAAGTACAAATATATCAACTGTATTTATTATTTATGTGTATTTTTTAAAAGCCCAGACTCTACAAAGTGTGACTCTAATTATGGTGATACCTCATAATAACCAGTCTCACCTCACAAACTATTCAAATTCCCAAGTAGGAAAAGATTTAAGTTAAAGAATTCAACTTCAATAAATGTATTATATTGCTTTCTCTAAAGAAATGACATTTCAAGGTATATAGCATGATCTTCTTGAATTATGATTAAGCAAATTAACAGGGACCTATCTACAATTTACAACACTGATTTTAAGTCTAGCATGGTGGTGCACACCTGTAATCCTAGTACTTGGAAGGCATAGACAGGAGGATCACAGGTTTGAGACCAGCATTAGCAACTTTAACAAAACCCTGTTTCAAAATAAATAATAAAAAGGGTTGGATCATTCTTGGTACTTCATACGGGTGGGGGGAGGCGGGGGGGCACCAAGAGCTGTGTGCATATATGTTAATATCAAATAGATATTCATTGCAATGTAAGACTCCAATGCACCAATAAAAGCACGTTAAAAAAAAAAATAAAAAGGGTTGGAGTGTAGCTCAGAGATAGAATGCCCCTGGGTTCAATCCCCAGTACCCCCCAAAAGAAAAATAAATAAAAATAAAATATGCCCGGGGGTCTATCTTGGAGGTAAAATGACCCTGGGTTCAATCCCTAGTACCAAAACCAAAACCAAATAACAATACCTCCCAAAAATGCTAATTTTTAAAAAATAAATACACCAAAACTTACATCTTCAAAACAGTTTCCTTGGAAGATTATTAGTTATTCCAATAACATTACCTTGAAATGTTTTTAGAATTTCTGAAACTGTCCTCAGAGTTATATAAAAACTCATGTTTTTAAACTCTTAAAATATTGATATACCAATATAGAGAAGTATATAAAACATATATGTACACAAATGGATTTCTTCTTTTGTATAGTGTAAAAATACGTATAAAATGAAACTATCATCAGTGTCAAGAAACAACACTGCCAGCACCTTGGAAGACTACCCCAAACATGTGCTATGCTCTATCACACTCCACATTAGTAACAATAAATTTTTGTTTTTCTTTACTCTTTTATCCTTTATGTATGCAAACCTAAAATGTAATGAAATTATATATGTATCCTTTATAATTTGTTTTGCTTAATATTAATTTATAAGCTTCATATATGTTGTGAAAAGTTATAATTAATTTGCTTTCACTGTTGTATAATGTTCCAAAATATTAACATACCACAATTTATCTGTTTTACTGTGGCTAGATATTTGTATTGTTCTGTTTCTGGCTATTATAAACAATATTGCTATGTGCATTCTTGTATATGTCTTTAGGTATATTTATATAAAGAATTTTCAAGGGCCCAGTGTATGGGAGTTTCTATGGTAATCCTCACCAACACTTGGCATCATCAAACTTGGTAGTTTCTGCCAATGGGATGAGTATGCAAACATATCCTGCAGTGGTTCTAATCTGTATTTCCCTATTTACTAATAAAATTGCCTATTTTTTCATGATCATTGGCCAGTTAGATTTCCTCTTTTGTAAAGTATGTTTAAGCAAATCTGTCCACTGCTGTTTTACTGAATTTCTATCTTTTTTCTTCTTGAATGGTAGCCCTAATACATTCTAGGTACAAGTTCTTTGTCAGCTATTTGTAAAATGAAGTAGAGCCTTGTGCTTCTGTGCATAAATAACCAGGATTGAACTTAACCTCTTGCTGTATTGCTGCAAAACAAACAAACAAACAAAACTAGAAAATTGGGCAAAATATCTGAAATAAACTACTCAGACTTTAGACATAGGAAAAATAGAACTATGATCCCCCAAAAGAGAAAAAAATAAAAACAAGCTCAACCTCACCATGGTCCTAGCAATTTCAGAACTGTTGTGGGTGTGACATAGTTCTAGTAGGCTTAAGTTCCTGAAGGATAGACACTGTCTTTTATGCCCCTAGCATAATGCTTTGTGTGTTCTAAATACACAGTTATTAATTGCTGAATAAACAAATGTTCTTAATTGTGGATATTCTATATATTAAAACGTAATCCTCCTCGACTTTATACATGAAAAATGAAGCTGATGTCTTTAACACCTTAAGGCATTATAAGAAGCAACAAATCTGTGCCTTTAGAATGAGTCAATTTTCTGTGATTACAAATCTGTATATAAACAATGAGTTAATCTTCCTTACAAATAGAAACAGATATATACAATCCACTAGAAAAACAAACTGAAAAGGCAGTCCACAAAAGAGAAAATATATGTAACAACACCACACTCTAATTAGTTACTAGAAGCCTGCAAATGAAAAATGGGGTGCCAATTTTTAGTCATCAAATTGACAGGACTATAAAAAGATTGATAACATCCAGTTCTAGGAAGGTTTGTAGGGAAAAGAACACTTATACACCTTACTATTGGGAATGTAAACTGGGAAGGCTATTTGGTCATTATCTATTTATGTTTAGAATGCATTTTTTTAACTCAGTCCTATTTTGAAGAATCAATCCTATAGAACTAGAATGTACAGGGTGTTAATTGTAGGATTACTTGTAGAATCGAAAGACTGAAATCAACCAGTATCTCTAACAATAGAAGGGTTGAAACAATTATGCTAGATCTAAACAATGGAAGGATATTCAACTATTACTTACCTGCAAGGCTCTACATGATATGTTGTTAGGTGAGAAAAGCAAGTTGACTAATATCTAGAATATACAAAGCACTTAAAACAAAACAAAAACAAATGACCCAATCAAAAAATGGGCAATTGAACTGAATAGACACTTCTTTTTGTGTGTGGTACTGGGGTTTGAACCCAGGGGCATTCTACCTTGGAGCTACACCCCTAGTCCTATTTTTTATTCTTTATTTTGAAACAGGGTCTCACTAAGTTGTGGAGGGCCAGTCGTGAACCTGCGATCCTCCTGTCTCAGCCCCCCCCAGTACTGGTATTACAAGCATGTGCCACCACGCCTGATGAAGACACTTCTCAAAAGAAATATAAATGGACAATAAATATATGAAAAAGTGCTCAATATCATTAGCAATCATGGAAATGCAAATTAAAACTACACTGAGATTCCATCTAACTCTAGTTAGAATGTCAACCATCAAGAACACAAACAATAATAAATGCTGGTGAGGATGTGGGGAAATAGGAACTCATACACTGTTGGTGGGACTACAAACTAGTACAGCTGCTATGGAGATCAGTATGGAGGTTTCTCAGAAGATTGGGAATGGAGCCACCATATGACCCAGTGATACCTATCCTAGCCATCTTTCCAAAGGAATTGAAGTCAGAATATTATAGCAATATATGCATATCCATGTTCATAGCAGCACAATTCATAATAGCCAAATTATGGAATCAGCCTAGGTGTCTATCAACAGAAATGGATCACAAAATGGTGATATATTCACACAATGGGATTTTACTCAGCCTTAAAGAACAAAATTATGTCATTTTAAAGAAAATGGATGGAACTTGAGAATATTATGTTAAAATATTAGTCAGTTTCAAAAACAACAACAACAATAATTGTATGTTTTCTCTCATATGTGATATGTGGAAGCTGGATAGAAATTGGGAAACAAAGGTAACCTCAGATAGACAAATAGAAACTCCAATGGAGTGATGGAGGGGGTTTAGGGGAGGGAAGAGGGGGATTAGAGATATAAACAAGGTAACAACTGATATAATGTTATGTATGTATGTTAAACTACTAATGCCAATCTCAAAGACATATATGGGGAAGGGGAGGGAGGGGGCGGAACCTGGAGGGAAATGCTCCATGAATTGTGTGCATGCATATTCCTGTCACTCTGTACATCTCGGTATGATGTATAATTATAATGCACCAATAAAAAATAAAACAAAAAGCAAGTTGGAGAATAATATGTATATACTGTGACCACATCCATTGCTAAGTAAATAAAAGAAGATGATTAAAAATTACATGTGTGTAGATATATCTGTATCTATCCACAATCCATCTGTGAGAGAGCAAATATATAGATATAAATAAAATGAGGAAGTGTAAGCAAACTTAATAATGGTTGTCTCTAGTGGTACAGTATTGGAAGGGAAAGAGTCCAGATTCTTAACCCTTTATTCACTTCTGTAAATTAATACGTACCATTTCATAATTTTAAAATCCCAGTAAACCAATTAAGTTTTACATAAAAAACCTGATTTCACAAAGACAGAAAGTAAAGTGAAAACAGAAGGCAATCCATGAGTAATTGGCAAAAAAAAAGGGTGATAAAAGACTAGAGAACAAGAGGTACCTTCTACTCATGGCATAAATTTTCACCTAAATTAAGATCAAAGTAAAACCAAAAAATGATCTGAGCGTGGTGGCACACGCTTGTAATCCTAGTACTTGGGAGGCTAGGACAGGAGGATCACAGGTTCGCTGCCAGTCTCAGAAACTTTGTGACGTCCTCCGCAACTTAGTGAGACCCTGTTTCAAAATAAAAAATAAAATAGGGCTGGGGGTGTAGCTCAGAGGTAAAATGCCCCTGAGTTCAATCCCAGTACAACAAGAAAAAAAAAAACCCTAAAAATGACTACATAAATCCAAAGCCTATGTTTGAAGTCAATAGTCTCTAAAGGGAGATAAGTGTATTCAAGACCACATATGCAGTGATCCACTAGGTAATGGGAGACAATATTAAAGCTTCTATTATGACTTTTATATTAAAAACAAAAATTTACAAATTTTGAGTTTTTTATGCTTTATAAATTTTAACACTGGCAGTCTCATTAATCTATATGCCAAGCAGGTCACACTGTTTACAAAGTAACCTGGAGGCAGAGTAAAGGTTATATAACCAAAGCATGAGGTTAAGTAATTTTAAATTTTAATATCTAATTTTAACTAAATTACCTCTCCCAAAATGAGCTGATGGCTTAAGCTGATTTCTACAAAGAATTCATGAATTAAGGTAATACTACTACTACTAATAATAATAATATTATGAACACAAACAAGAAAATAGCAGAGCTGACACTTCCATTCATAGCAGGAGCTTTTCATCGGACACATGAAATATAAACTAAGATGACAAGTCAGTCCTCCTCTAAAAAAACCTCAAAATTATTAAAAAAAGTCTAATTTAAAGCAGATTTATATTCACCATCTTTAATTCAAAATTTTTATGAATATATAATGAGCTATTAATTACTGATTATAATTTAGACATATATTGTTAAATCTTATAATAGCATGACCCATGACAATATGATTTTGGCAACTGGCTTCTGTCCCCATGTTCAAACAAAGGAGATGAAATTTTTGTTTTCTGTGAAGTTGAAAGAGGGTCAGGAAAAGGAGGGTTTGGACATGGAGAACATTAGACAGAAAACCCTTAGTCTCAAAAAGCAAGGAAGAAGAGACTGAATCTCTGCTTCTGTAGAATTCTCTCAGCCTAATCTGTCCTTACAGCACTGAAGAAACAAGTGTCAACTAACCAAAGCCTCCTGGTACTCTCAGAATGGCTGTATGATGGTGGGTAATCCTCTACCTTGTTTTGTACAATGAAAGGGGCAGATCAAAATCCTTATAAGATTCCACTCAGCTCCTATGTTGTATGGTCCTAAGAGAAGCTATTATAGTAGTCATTACTAACGTGTACACTGGTCAAGACTTTGCTGCATGAACAAAGACCCCTTATGGATATGGAGGCTTAACTGCTAACTGGCTGCCTACAATGTTATGGTAACAGAAGAGACTAAGTAAATTCTCATGATGCCAGCAAACTCAGTTTTCATTAATCATTCAGGGAAATGTAAAGATCAGCTACTGTGTGCTAATCATACCAGATGAATAAGACATCATTTCTTCCACAGTTCCTTCATTCATCAGATATTTACTGAATGCCTAGTATATACCAGGCACTGTTCTAGACACAGAGGTATGGCAGTAAACATAATAGAAAAGATCTCTGGTTTCAAGGAGCTTATATTCTCTTTCCCATCCTCAAAACATAGTCAAATACAGACTACTCTCAGGCCTTGGATTGAAGAATGGGCAGACTCCCGGTGACAGCAACCAAGCAAACAAGATCACTATCATGACAGGAATACCTGAATACAAAGAAGCAGTGCATTGGGAGCATCCAAGACCTGGATTCTGCCACTATCCTATTTTTTTTTTTGAAAAGAAGTTAATATTTCTGAGTCTCAATTTTATGGGGAATCTAAAAGGGTTAGGCTAAATCAATGGTTCTCCAATATTCCAAATGCCTCGGCCCTTTTTGAAAATGTTATTAAAACCAAGGTCTCTCTGCTCTGAGAAAGGCACACAATTGCACATACAAACTAGTTTCTGCATACAATTTCCAGATGTTTATTGGTACCCTGACACACATCCTAATACCAGTTTAAATAGTCTCTGAACTAAGTAATTTACTGAAAAGCCTAGCTCCAAGTAGTCTGTGATTCGGTTCCATTTTACCTCCTCTGGTCCAGTCAGGATGCCAGTCCACAAATGCCTAAAGATACTAGAATATCATGGCTTTTGCTACTGTTGTTTTAATTAAGATACATAGGCAGAGAGCAAGAGAGAAACAGAAAGAAAAGGCCTCTTCCAAGGGGAAAGGGGAGGAGAAGAAAAAGGAATTATGAAAATTATGTAAGACATATATACATATATCCATGGGTGATTTTTACAACATCGTCCCCAAATTCCTTGATGCTTCTCCATCAGAAAGTGGAGGTCTGTGTCCCTTCCTCTTGAATGAAATATTGCAGAAGTGATACTGTGCCAGTTTGCAAGCCTACGCCTTAAAAACAAGCAGCTTCCTCTTCCTGCCTCTTAAGACACTTTTTTAGAACCAGCCACCATGCTGCGCAGAGGCCAGGACCACATGTAGCTGTCCCTGCTGAAAGTCAGCATCAACTGTCAGACCTGTGAATGAAGACACCCTTAGATGACAGCAGCCGCAGCTATCCAGTCATCCCCAGCTTAGGAGTCTTTCCAGCTGAGGCTTCAGACAGAAACAAACCAACCCCACACTCTCCTGTTTGAATTTCTGATGCACAGTTCATAAGCATGACAACAGCTGTTTTATACCATATTTTGAAGTGGTTTGTTATATCACAATAGATCACTACATCTGTAAGCTTTAAGAGATCCTATAATATTTTCACACGGAAACATTTATGAATCAAATGGCTTTTTCCAAATAGTAAATAAGTACTGTTGAAGTTACAATTGACATTAACTTAAGAGAAAACCAAGATCTATGAAGAGAGCAAGAGTGAGAAAGAGAAAGCAAAAGATAAAGAGAGAAAAGGGGATATTCATTTCTCATCTGTAAACCACACCCAAACCCTGATAAGGGCCACTATTCTGCCTGATTATCAAATAAGATGGAGGGGGTAGACATCAAGAACTGACAGATAAACATTAAAATTTCTTATGACATTAACTAAAAAGTATCAGAGTAAGTTTCCAAGTTCACATGATCAATCATCAGACCCTAGTGGAAGGTCCTGTTCTAGATGCTAGGTACACAGCAGTGAACATACCATATAAAAATCACTGCCCTCATAGCACTTACTTTCAGTGGAGAGGAAAGAGACCCTCAACAGACCAATTTGCATATCAAATGATATTAAATACTGAGGAGAAATATAAAGCAAGGAAGGAGGCTAGGTAGTGCTGCCTGTAGTAGTGATGATGGGAAGGGCTTGCGATTTTAAACATAAGATTTGAGAATGCCACACTGAAGTGACATTTGTGCCAAAGCTTAAAAGAGGTGGGAGAGTAAATCATGTGGATGCACAAGGAAAGAACATTCCAGGCAGAGCAAATAGTAAGTACAAAAGCCCTGAGGTCAATATGGCTGGGATAAATATGAATCAAGCAAATAGTAACAGATAGTCGGGTGTAATGGAGCAGTCCCATAATTCCAGTACTTAGAAGGAAGAGACAGGAGGATCACAGCTTAGCAAGACCCTATTTCAAAAATAAAAAGGGCTGGGGGTATAGCTCGGAGATAGAATGCCCCTGGTGGAAGGAAGGAGGGAGGGACTGAAAGTGGAAGGAAGGAAGAAAGGAGAGAAAAGAAAGTAGTAGAAGGATAGTGGGGACAAAGTTGTTTGTACAAATTCTAGCAAAATCCCATCAGCACTGAACTTGGACTCAAGACCAAATTCAATGACAGCAGGAATGTTTTTGTGTCTGTTTTGTTCACCTAGAATGGCGCCTAACTCCTTCTAGAATCCAAAACACATTTGTTGAATAAATGAATGCTTTACTTTCGTCACTTAGCTGATTTTTGACTTGTAGCTAGTGACTCCAATTTTTTGAACCTCAGTTCTCATCTCTAAAATCGGAACAATCACCCTCTCCCACCTCACAGAATCATAGTGAGGATAGGGAAGAATTTTGCAAACTGTAAAGCACCACATATAAGTAAGAGTTCCACATTGTAATTGAAAAAACAAAAGCAGTTGTTATTAACAACAAAAACAATCTCTTCACCTTGCCCCACTAATTTCAACCTTAAATCATTCTCTCCCTCCACATGTCATGAACTGGGGCAGGGTTATCTTTCCTTCACTAGGAGGGAGTGAACTTTTAAGCACTTGAAGGTTTTTATAAATGAGTGGTAGTAATTAAGCATGGTAGTTACTCCTACCAACTTTTCTTTGAGGCTGTCTGAGAAAAAGTATGAGACATAGTTTCCATGTGAAGATTCCACACCCTTTTGTAAAATCCAGTTAGCCTGCAAACCATTTTTTTTTCTTCTTTCAGAATGCAAGAAACCCACTAACACCTCAACACTTCCCGACACATGTTGTTGTTCACTTAAACCTACACTAAACTGTTTAAAGAAGAGAAAGGGAGAGCAGGAGAACATTCTGTCGGACAGGAAAGATTTTTTTAACAGTTCAACTATCATTTAAAATTATTAAATATCTACCACCTAAACTCTAATTGAACCCAGCTTCAGTTTTCTCATCTGTAAATGGGGATATCTTGTTCTTAAGGATACTCCAATTCTGGTAAAAATAAGGCATTTTAAAAGCATCTGGCATAAGCACTCACTAAAACTGGCTGAATGTGGGAGATCTTCATTTATTCAACAAATATTAAGTGGGCATCTACAATATGCCAGTCAAGACTCAAGAAGCTAGGAAAGGGTCAACAAGCAAAAAGGACAAAATTCTAGCTCTCTTGGAGCTAACATCTACCTCCTGTAACTTCCTCTTCTGTTTTCTGGAACTACATCTGGCTTCTGATAATACGAAAACCTCCACAAAACAGAGTCCTTTGGGATTTTGCAAATAGCTACCACATAGCTTCCTTCACGAAGCCTAAACGGCCTTAATTCTTTCAAGGAGTAAGCAAGGCTAAGGGAACGAGAGCTAAAACACGGCTGGGTAGGGCGAAGGCGGGTGCCAAGGCGCCAGGGTTGAAAAATGAAAGAGAACGGCTCAGACTCCAGGCCAAGGTCAAGAAGGGCTGGTCCAGCTCAGGTGTGTCACCTGACACACGGATGCCGTCCCGTCCCCGGGCCCCACGGCGGTCCCTGCCCGGCTCGGGAGCCGGCCCCAGGGCGCCCAGGCCGGGGATGGAGCCGGAGCGGACGCCGCCCGTCGGACTCGCCTCTTCCCAGTCGCCTGAGAGAAGTCCCCGCATCTTCCTCGGCGCCTCGCAGCTCCCGCGTCCGCCGCCCAGGCCCCGCCGCCCCGCAGGCCCGCCGCCCGCCGCCTCGCGTCCCCGCCCGCCCTCTCCCACAGCCGCGGCGGACCGCCACCGCCCGCCGCACTCACCTGCGAGCCCAGCCCCGGCCCCTCCATCTCTCCACGCACCCGCGGCGGCGGCGGCTCCCGGCCAAGTGGCTGCCGCAGCCCGCCGGCCGGCCCGCCTCAGGCCGCCGCTACTCCCACTTCCTGCTGGCGCCGCCGCCTCCGCCGCCGCGGCCCCGGCTCGCGCCCTGCGCTGTCAATCGGACTCGGACAGCCAATCCCCGCCCTCGGTCGTCTGGGGGCGGGACTTTCTCGCGGCCTGGGAGTCCAGTCTGGAACAGTCAGCAGAAGGCTCCGCCCCCAGGCCCGCCCCGGCCCGCCCCCAGGCCCGCCCCCGCCGCACCCTCTATCCTCGCCCGGTCTCCCGCCCAAGGCCGTGCCCCCTCCTCCAGGTGTCCACCTGCCCCAGGTGTCCGGACAGGTACAGGGTTAGGTTGTCATTCCAATGTCAGCCACCATCTATCAAGAGCAAACCTGGACTGGGCTACTTAACAGCTAGATGTCCTTGAGACAAAGCCTCACTTTACCTCGAGTCTCTCATCTGTAAAATGGGGAAATAAGGGTACGTATGAGAAAAAGCATGTAAAGGCCTTCCGCCGATGCTTGGCATATGGAAAGGAATCATATGTTATAGATGGAATCGATGTTATTAGCTATGAACAGATTTGCAACTCTCGATTTGTGTGATCTTGGGAAAGTCACTTCTAGTATCAGGGGTTCTATTTCTTCATAGAAAACAGAAAAATGTGTGAATTGCCCCGCGCAGGCTGGAGAGGAATTGTGCGAAAGCCTCCAGTCCCCTTTCGTGGACTGTACGGGGGGAGCTGGCATAAGCCCTATCCAGTTTGATGGTCCATGAAGCAAGAATAAGTCTTGGTTTCTGTCCTTGGGGAGCACCAATGGGAAAGTGGAGGTCTCCAACTTCAGCATCCAGAAAACACTAGGGCTTTTCTAGATCACCACTTAACACAGTTCTTTGTAATTATTCATTAATGTGTCTGTTGCCAAGCCAGACCTGATTAAGACCGTTAGAAGCTAATTTGAAAAAGAACTGAAAATACTGAGTCTCTTGTCCTATAAAAATAATGCTAAACCATAAAGTGTCTAGAAATCCAACAAAGTGCTGGATTTTCCCATGAGAAATACTAGTATGATACAATGAATTATAAATGAATTATAAATTATAAATGAACAAATTATAAATGAATTAAAAATTATTTTAGTGCCCTGTTTATTGGCCACACAAGCCCTGAGTTATGCCAAAAGCCCATGCCCAGTGAGAATGGGAACCATTTTGTATCCATTTCTGAACTCCCAGTACCTGGTATATTACTGAGACATGGAAAATACGCACCACAATTATATTGAGTGGATGGGTGAATGTACATCTGTTATCGACTTGTAATGATACTAGGAAGGACAAATGGAATGACAAATAGAAGTGCAAGCAACATCCTTGGAGAGCCATAGGAAAAAGCAGGTAATTTAGACAGTGTAGGATGCAGCACTGGGCAGGGCTTCACAGAGGAGAGAAACTTTGGGTGTGGTCATTTCCTTTACCTAATCAGAGCTCTGCTTATTGATCACTTACTATGTGTTGGCACCTATGTTCACATTTTGCATTCATTATGTCTAATCCATGAGATGGATATTATTTTTCCCACCTCCGAGAAGAAGCAACAGGTTCAGACTGTTTCCATAAACCCAAAGTGACTCCACTGGTAGGTGGTAGAGAGAGGATTCAAACCCAGTTCTCTTACTACAAAGTCTTTTGACCAAAGTAGTTTGGTTCTTTCATTTTTAAGGATTTATTTAGAAAGTTTTATCAAACTCAAGGGAAGCTTGGAATCTGCTACTTCAATGTTTTTGCATTGATATCCTAACATATTGGAGGATTCTGGGGGCAAATAAATCCTAATATCCCACTTCTTAGCCAGACCCCTATGCCCCTTTGCTTATTTGCTTTATGCCTCCAATGAGAGGCATACATTTGGAAAAACCTCTCTCTCTCTCTCTCTCTCTCTCTCACTCGCTCGCTCTCTCTCTCTCTCCCCCCTCAGCCACACCCCCAGCCCTATTTCATTTTTTATTTCAAAATAGGGTCTTGCTAAATTGATGAGGCTGTCCTTGAACCTGCAATCCTCTGGTCTCAGCCTCCCAAGTACTGGGATTACAGGCATGTGCCGCCATGCCCAGCTAACCATATCCTTTTCTAATGGTTTACGAAAGCAAACCTAATGATATCTTTAAGTCCTGCCACTACCTTTCTTCCTTGAGAATGCCTTGGCTTTTACACATGCCCCAGTACAACAGCATGATTGTAGCAGCATGCTCCTGAAGCTGGCTGCCTGGACTTGGATCCCAGTTCCAGCACTCAGCAACTCTGTGCTCTTGGGAGAGTTGCTAAATCTCTTTGTGCTTCAGTTTCCTCATCTTCAGAAATGAGATCATAACAGCACTTACTTGACAATGGTGGTAGAGAATTAAGTGAGCTAAAGCATCCAAAGTGCTTAGAGGATATCCTGGTACATTCTAAGCACTTTATATGGGTGGCACTAGACTGGGTGTCAGAGACAGAATTGAATTGACCAGCTGGGTGCTGTCATGCAGGGGGCCATGGATAGAGATGTAGCAGACCTGGCTTCTAGTACAAGCTTTGCCATCACTTTTTGTGTGCATTAGTTTCCTAAGGTTGTCTTAACAACATACCACAGACTGGGTGACCTCAACGGCAGAAAGTTATTGTCTTGTATTTCTGAAGGCTAGAAGTCAGAGGTGAAGGTGTTGGTAGTTTTGGTTTCTTGTAGTTGGTAGTCTTCTCCCTATCTTCACAGTCTCCCTCTTTGCATGTGTTAGAGTCCACCCTAATGACTTCATTTTAATAGTATCACCTTTTTAAGAAACTTACTTCCCATTACAGTCACATTCTGAAGTACTGAAAGTTAAGATTTCAACATATGATTTATAGGGGGCGGGGAAGGATTCTGCCCACAACACAGTGACCCTGGGCAAATCGCTTCCCCCTCTTTGTGACAGTTTCCTCTCTTATAAAATGAGGGCGAAAGCAGAGGCTGGAAGCACTAGCTTCTGTGGTCTCTCAGCTTTGATCATGTAATTGTCCCAGTTGAGACTAAGCTCTACCTCTCTGGTAACCCCACTACATATTTTTAATCTCTGTTATGTGACACTATCCTCATTCTACACGCAAATATTAAGTTCCTGTTATATATCAGGCACTGTTTGCATTGGGAATCCAATATTAAACAAACTTAATATTGGATAGACTGATTCCTTGCCTTTCTGGGGCTTATTGTCCAGCAGCAAGAAACAGACTTAATCAAAGGGGTGCACTAGTACTTGTTCTCATAGTCAGTTTTGTAATTCTTGGATAGATCCTCTTTTTTCTCGTTGGCCATGATCTACTGGCGCACATCCCTCTTTTTGTCTCCATCATGCTTTGCACAATGCCTGGCCCAAGGATGAAGCCTAAAAAGAAATGTCCAAACAAATGAACAAGTAAGTTATTACATCTGAAAAAAGCAGTCTATACGATCATTTCAAAGGTGGTTCAACTCCATAAATTATATTATAAGTGCTGGTTCACAATTAGAGTATTGTTTAACAATTCTTTTGTTTAAAAATTCTATCCTAGGATTTGCTAAACCCCACTGTCATAATATGGGTAACAACTGATTTTGTTCTGACTAAACTTTGGACTCTGGCCTCATTTCTTCAACACCCCTGGGAAAGAATAGGAACATTTTTTGAATTAAGGGTTTGTGGGTATAATCATTTTGATGGTGACCTCAAAATTATCCTTTGGAACATCAAAAATAAAAATAACCCCCCCACACACATATCTGTCTGCATAAGAACTTCTCACAAACACCCAGTTAGGAAATCCTGATACTCTGTGGTACCAAGCTGGAGCTGCTGGGTAGGGAAGAGTCTTCCTATCCTCCAGGCAATAAATGTTTGCTGAGCTCCTGGTATGTTTTGAGTACAGGCTAAAACATAGTAGCAAAGTGGTGGACAGCATAGCCTCTGCTCTTTTGGAGTTCAGTTTGAGGAAGGTGAATTCTGATGGAGGCAGAGAAATAAATGAAAAAGACTGGGGAATCCAGAGATAGGGCAGGGGTCAGTTAGAAGTCTTGCTCAATTTCCTGTCTTCTCATAAAAAAGCTTCAGCCAAGAAAAGTTTAAAAACCCTTCCTTTTATATACAAATCACCAAGATCTAGTCATGAGACAGCGTGAGAACCACCACTAATATGGGCTGCATTAGGAGCTCATGGCCTATATTTTATATTTCACTTGCCAGGTGAACCAGTTAGGGCAATAAATCTATCTTGACTCTGGTATAGATGTGGCAAGATTTCCCTTCTCTACCTTCTAAATCCACTTGTCATAGCTTGGTATTTGTTGCTTGATGTACTCATCTCCCCCAGTCTCTGTGCTCATAGATGATAGTTAAATATCCATTATGAAGGCCTTTCTGAACTCCTAGACCAGGTTAGGATGCCTGGCTAAGCACCCCTATAGCACCCTCTAATGCCCCCATGGAACATTCTTGCTTTATTGCATCCACATTTAAGACATCTATATTCTCCATATACCATAAGCAGTTCTGTAAACACAGAGCCTGGGCAGGTCTTGGATGCAGATGCATTCCCAATGCATAGCACAGTACTGGGCCCATGGGAGCCTTCAGTATTCAGTTGTTGAATGAGTAAATAACCATATATCATTTTTATTTATATCCCTGACACCTAGCACAGTTCCTAACACAGGCTGAGTGCTCAAAAATGTGGATCTGAATTCAAGGATTCCATCTCTGGCTCTGTACAGTTTTAAAAATGCTTTTTTCCGCATTTTGGTTGCTAGGCACAACAGGCACACTTTACAGACTGTGGCTCAGGGAGGGTAAGCAGTTATCTGAGAGCATCAAGCCGGTGAGTGTCAGAGCTGAGGCCAAGAACATACAATGATGAAGGCAGTGCTGTCTCCTTGTTGTGACCTTGTCAATACAGTCACTGCCAAGAACTGAGTTCAGAACTCAAGAACCAGCTATAGGTTCAGGGTCTTTAAAATTTCATACAGGCACTTTCTGAAAGATATTTTCAAATGCACACCTACTGGGGGTATCAAGTTGGAACATGGGTTGTAGAGTTCACTTTATGCACATCCACCTAGCAAGAGAGATCACTACTTTGGGCCTCCATGCCCTCATCTGTAAAATGGGAATTAACTGAAAGAATGTATATAATGCACATACAGCAAGTGCTATATAATTTGGCGGCATTGCTAGGCACAAAGGCAGCTGAGAAAAACTGAAACCGTAGGGAAAATTTGGCCTTAACAATCACCATGAGCCCAGGTCTGCAATATGTATAACTTTACAGGAAATATAATGACCAAGGTTTACTGGCCCAAATTTATTCCTAGTCTTTTCCTTCTATTATTAAATTTGTACTTAAGGCTCATAACATGATGTTACTATTGCCAGCTTTTTCTAAATCTCTGCAGAAACACATTTAGATATATTCCTAGTTTTAACAGATGATATTTAATAAGAGTAATTGTTCTTTTTCCATCACCAGCCTGCCCTGCAAACTACATTATTTATGATAACGAGAAAAGCTGCCTTCCCCTCAGCTCTGCTTTCACCAGAGGACAAGGCACTGGTTAAATTTCTCCCTAGCTGCTGCTCCAATTATAGCAACAGAGTGGTGTCCATGGTAATTGGCCATGGGGACTGTGCATGTTGCAAGTTCTTCAGGAATATAGAAGTTGGCACTATCTGAGAACAAATTGGTTAACTGTCATCTCAGTTTCTAAATAAAATAGTTGCACACTGTGCCTTGGATCGATGGTGAAACATGACAAAAATCTGGATTTGCTAAGCCGATGGCACTGGAGTCATGCTCAAGGCCACTGTCCCTTGATGAATCTGACTTCGGGGTACATGGAATGCAAGCAAGGGAATCAGATTGGATGGCAGGACCAGCAGAATACTAAATAACATGACAGAGTGAAATTCTGCCACGCGCTCAAACATTCTGTGGCTCCCTGTCACCTACTGCAAAATCTCAACTCCACTGTGGGACTGGAATTGAGCACTGAGACACCCTCAGGAACCAAGGCACCACGCTCATCATTCCTCATTCTCTCCCCCGCACTGTCTCTCATCTCTGTGCCTCTGGAAATAGTTTCTGTTCTCTCTATAGAGTAGGGCCCTTTGCTTAGTCATGGTTCTTGCTTCCTACAACTTCTCCGTGCACAAGATGCTGATGATAGCTCTGAGTCTACAGGGGTCTGCAGCCACAGAGCCCACTACTTGCTTGTCACTTTCTGCATTTTCAATCAGATTCTCTCCTCCTCCTCCTCCT
>PVJS01033223.1:0-22303 GCA_004027185.1 Glis glis | reverse complement strand
AGGCTGGCCGCGAACCTGGATCCTCCTATCTCTGCCTCCCAAGTACTGGGATTACAAGCGTGCGCCACCACGCCCGGCCTAAATTGAGCAAAATTTAGAAACTATAATACTTAGATCTTTCATTCAAGAGTATGCCTTCTTCCCCATCTCACAGCTAGCTGGGCTTCTTGGAGTGAGCAATTGCAAGTATGGGCAGCTCTTTCCCTCTTTTTGGCTTACCTCCTTCTCAACTTGATAGCTACTGACTTGGGGAGGGTCAGTGGAAAGAGGTGACCTGGAAAGACAGGTAAGGAAAGTAAGAGTATCTTTGTTTCACTGGTACTACCCTGGACCAAACTTCTTCAGCTACTCTATGCTAGGATCTGTTTGGGCCTTTAGGTGACCTCTTGGACAGACCCTCTTTATCTTACAAGGCCTTGAAAACTTTTCCTTGACAAATCATAGGGGAATACACTGTTTCTGGTCCTGCAACAACTTCTCAGCCTTGGAGCGGCCAGCGAGGCTGTCTGCCTTTAAAATAGGGACAATGTAATTTGCGTCCACTGTAAATGGTCGAGCTGTGGGAGACACCATTCATGCTCTTAAAGAGGTCCTGAAAAGCCCCTTTTACTTGGCTTCTGAGTAGTGGGACTCACATCACGCTGTATTTCTTTCTAAGGAGGTCCTTTCTAAAATTCCTTTCTTAATCTCTGTGTTTGACATGAATCTCAAGCTAGTGAGATAATAATAGCCATAAAACCAATTTTCATATATTTTCCTTTGCAAATTTATATCTTGATCCGGTACTTATTTTAGGAATGTCAAATCTATTGCATCTTCATGCCCTGTGGAAATGTTTAACTTAAAAATTGAGGTGAAAATAGCCTGAGTTTTAAGAGAATTATGGCATATAAATAGCCTTGGTAGGTCTCATGTGTGAATGGAAGACCTATAAGACTGTTTTCTGATGGAGTGAAGGTATTCCTTCACAAGCCCAGTGCCCTGGTGAATGTGTCAAGGAATTCTCATTGGTAGGAGGGCTGAGAGATCTCTTATAGGAAAAGAAAAAGCCAGGCAGGATGCTCTTATAAATACACAGAGTAGGCACTTGGAGGAGAGTATGAGTTTTTATTACATCATTTGCCTCATGAATGGACTCTTAGCTTCTGTTTTCTGGGACAACTGAATTCTGGAGAATGCAGCAAACAAAACTAAAGGAGAACTTTCATTGAAAGCTTTCCTCACTTTGGCCTAAACAACTGTATTTTAGAAGTGCTTACAATAGTATGTGACCCAGAAAGGGACACAACTTGTCCATAATTCTGGTATAGAAAAAGACTCAGGAGGATCCTGGTCCCTCCCCCACACAAAAAAATCTTCAGTGCTTATGAGAGGAAGAAAAGATCAGCTATAAGGACTCAAGGAACATATTAGTGTCCCAGAAAAACAGCAGTGTCCAAAGACAAATGCTCCTGTGTCCGCAGGAGTGTGGAAAGACTGCCATGCCTCATGGGGCAATTTATCACAGAATACCATAGCTACCTCATGAGTGGGCTCTTTCATGAATCCCTGGGTCCTGCCCATGAACAACTGGGGGTGTGTTGGAGCAGGAGAGCAGCTAGAGGAACTGATCACCTGTAGACACAGACAGAAATTGTGGATTCATGCATTTTCACTACAAATATTTGTGTGCTCTCATTTGTTACCCATAGGTTAAGAAGACCTAAAATATTGGTGTTTCATAAGGAGAAAGTCCAGAGCTCATAGGCCAGTTTCTTCAATAGCTGAGTGGAGTCATGGAGAAGAAACTTACAAAAAAACAGACTGAAAGTCATCCAGAAGAGCACCAGACTTGCTGAGTAATCTCAAAACCTCCTGAGAAAAAGCGAGCCCGCAGATGTGCTCCTTTTCCTCTCGGGTTCCTCTCCTTGAGTGGAGGAAGCACTGCAGCAATTATGTGACTTAGAAACCACCGACATATGGTGAGCAGAACACATAGAAGCTAACCTTAACCTTTTCATCCTCCAGAAAGTTACATGCACTTCAATGGAATTAGCATCGATGCACATGCTCCTTAAAACTTCTATTCACAACTAACCACTCTTCCTTACTGTGACATGCCTTTATTCATCAACACTATTTCTGAATCTTCACATTTTGTTCTGCCAAGTTTTGAAAATTTCTCCATCCTCTTCCATTCTTTGCATTTCCTTTCTCACTTCACTTTGCAAAATGAAAAGGAGAAGGAATATTTATGGAAAAAAATCACACACAATGTCCCCAAATGCTTTTCCAAGCAAAAAAAAAAAAAAGACTTGTTTTACTTTTTACCCTTTGGATAAGCATGTTTTTCAGCAGCTCTTGATTGCATGGAGATGCAACCTTATGTTAATCCTTTGCTGTGTTCGATTTAACATCCAGTGTCTGAATGTAAAGCCTGGGAAGACAAGGGACGGATCGCCAGAGTCGCTTGGGCTTTAGGCCAAAGAAAAGAATCAGAGCGCCACATGAAACAAGACTCAAAACTGAGAGGAGGGCTCAGCTGCAAAACATATGTTTGGAGAAGAAAAGCACTTTTCTTCTTTGTAGTAGCATTACCTTTGATACATTCCTCATTTGGCAGTCTTGACTAATAAAGCGTATTTAAAGAAAGCAATCTTGTGAAGTTCTTGATTTTCATCTAGTGCCCTTTTCAGAACATTAAGGTTACTGGCCTTTAACAAAGATTTGTAAGGCACATATGCACTGATGTTAAATCAGATGAAATAGACTTAAGTGCTTCTGGAGGATGGAGAGGTTGAGGTTAACTTCTGTCCATTTGACTAACTGTATGACAGTGGAGCGTGACGGAAATAAATGGAGCAGGAGAGTCTGATCCTTCATCAGATGACATGATTCCATTTATCACCAAGGTGAAAGCAGAGACTGGTGACCGGCCGCCGTGCTGTGCGATTGCATTTTTCTGCTACATTTGTGCTGTACCTCTGAACTACAGAGCTCGGTCACTCTCCTGTTACGTTAGACGAAGTATGCGAGTCATTGAAGGCCTTCCAGGTAGCAACATCTGGGCGATACTTCACTGTACAGAAAGGGCCTCAAGGAACCAAGCCTCAAGTAGTTGCACATCTGCTTCAGGTTTTGAAAATATGGTGTTCTCCTTGTGAGGATGTCCTTGAAAGTTTTTTAGTTGCTGATTGCAGATTTCACCATTTTTCAAAAGCATTGATGTAATACTGCAAATACATTTTTGTAAGGGCCGTGTGCTTCTTAGAGGGAGTATATTTGGGGATGGGCCCCTGATAGGAAATGTATGCTTTTGAAATAAAAAGGTATGTGTTTTATAATTACTCCATGAACAAGATCAATCATAGGATATTCTGGTTTCTAATGTGAGAATCATGTCCTTTTCCAGTTCTGTTCTGGTTTGGCAACTCCTGAGAGTTTGTAGACCTCAAAATAAAATTTTTAAAAAGGTAAAATTAAGCAATTGGCTTGGTGACAGTGATGGGAAAAACCACACCAAAATGTTCTATCTATATATTTTGGAATCTTGGTGTGACACTCAAACTGAGTCGGATATGTGACTAGAGGTTAAACAGCTGTCTTATTAATGGGTCTTTGAAAGAGTAGCTACTTAAAAAGAAACAATTCATCTGGTGAGTTAACTGAGCCTCAAGTCGGCTCCACAAATGCTTCATTTATGCTTGCTGTCCAAATTAATTACTGCCAAATGAGGACCTAGAATTGGCCAACCCTTAGTATTCAGACGTGCTTCTACTTGGGCAAGAGGAAAAGACACCAAAGAACAGAGAATCCAAACAAAGAATGAGAAGAGTGAATATTCTCAATGACAACTAGAAAACAAATCCCAGAGTCTCTGGGCACAGTAGCTGTGACTCACCTTCCATTTCTCTTCAGTTCCACTGGTCTACACAGAGACTATCTAGTGCAATGGTAAGAATTTTAAAGGAGCCCGAGAGGCCACAACCATCTTCGATGTCTGTATGTTTCTCAGAGTTAAACCAGAAATCACATATTTATTTTTCCTATTTTATTCATGGATGTTATGGTAGCTGCAAATGCCATGGGACAGAGCTTCAAAGCACCCCAAATAAATGATTGGTCAATAAGTGGAAGACCCCGGGTTCAGGACTGGAGCACCAGGTTTTGCGACATTCTGGGAAGGAGGATGGAGTTAAAAACTGGCAGGATCCTCAGCCTTGGGACAGAGTTTACAGGTTAGCAAAGTGAAGACCACATAGTTTGCCTATTTCATCCTGGGTGACTTGGTGTAAGTGGATGAGGATAGAAAAGGAGACTGAGACATGCAGTCTAGCCCACTGCCCATGTTCTCAGCAGCCACCCCCACTGCCTTTCACTAAGGTCAATGGATAATAGGACATTCATCAGTGTCAATAATTCCAATGATGTAATGTTGAAATTCCAAGTTGTATCTCCACATAAAATGGCATCTGATTGACTAAGCTTACCCATGCAGACTCAACTAAAACTCAACCCAGGTCCCTATTTATACAGATCAGATTTTCAGAAGAAAATATCCTTACCTAGATTTATAGCTTTAACTTTTAGTATCTTTTCTCTTGCACTTAATGACATTTTTCAGATTATTGAAATGATAAACACTCACTTTGCAAATCTGAGTAAAGTTAAGAAATGTATTGAAGAAAAAATAAGTATCCACTTGTATAATCCTGCCAACTAGAGACAACTGTTTTGAACTGTTTGTTGGATTACCCTATTATATGTACATGTAAGTGTGTGACTGTACATACATGGATATTGTAAAGATTTTTGCTCAAGATCACACAAAACTAAGAGGTAAAGTCAGAATTCAAACCCAGGTCTGCCTAATGCAGATTTTTGAGTAAAGATATTGAACATTTCTAATGACACATAGTATATGTAACACATATAAATGAGATTCTACTTAAATACTATTGCTATTTTACATGATATATCTCATATCAGAAATGATGTGTTATCTAACTGTTCCCACTGCTCACCCACATCCCTTATATCCATACCATACTTCATTTCTACATTAGTTTGTTAGAACACATATTTGAATAGTTGTTTTCAAGAACAACTTTCAGGAAGCACTTGAATGTATATTTTTCAGTCTTGTTGGATACCTGAAATATTGGGTGCCTGCACAGAGAAATAAAAAGCCTAAATAGATATCCTATGAATTCCACTGGATCTAATTGCTGTGCCTCTCATCTTTCACTCAAAATGCCCCTTTATCTTGTTCCTCTAAACTCTATAATAAAATAGTAAATCTTTATTCTACTTTACAAAACTCATTTTCTGTTACATCTACTGTGCCACTAAAAGACAACACTAATTTTAATTACAAAATCATGACTTTTACATTGTACACATTTTCTAATCCAAGAGTCTTTTCTCTTTATGACTTAATAATGCATTCTATTTGTTTCAATATTCTCTTGTGTGTATATGACAATCTTAGTTAGAATATTTTTTTTAAAAAGGGATTTCCTAGCTGTATGTGGTAGCGCACGCTTGTAATCCCAGAACTTGGGAGGCTGAGTCAGGAGGATCGCAGGTTCACGGCCAGCCTCAGCTACTTAGTGAGGCCCTCCACAACTTAGTGAGACCCTGTTTCAAAATAAAGAATAAAAAATAGGGCTGGGGGTATAGCTCGGAGGTAGAATGACCCTGCGTTCAATCCCCAGTACCACAAAAAAAGGGGGATTTCCTTGCAGTAAATCTATTTAAAAAGAAGACACCTGTGGCAATGTTGGGATTGCTCCTTTCTTTTGAACTGTGATGTCGTTTCAAAAGCACGGCAACTTCTTCTCGCTCATCCTTGCACAGGGCAGTCTATGTTCACCCAAGATTGATGTAAAATGAATTTGGAATTGGGATTGATATGGTTCTTTATCCATTTCTTTCATTTTCAAATTAAGCAAATGAAAAAAAAAACTAGATTTGCTATAGTATTCTCTCACTAACTTTGATATTAGCCCAGCAGCAGTGAAAAGGGAGTTTTGAGTCTAAACCCTGGACGATCATCGCAGCTAACTTTGTCTCTGGTCCAAAGTATGGCATGTCTATTATGGCTACTGCAAATGAACCCTAAAGCACCTTTCCAGAAACTCTTTGTCAGGAAGGGAACCTGTGACATTTGGGAGATTCACATTTTCCCATGTCTGCCACTTGGCCTGCTCTTCCCTCTAGCCCTCTCCTCTCCTCTCTCTTGTGGCTGTCAGTCACATTCTTCTGGGTCTCCTCTACCTTCTTTCCACTATTCTTTCTCTATAGGATAATTAGATCCACTCAACTCACTGTCTTGCTCAGGAATTCAGAATTGTGCTATATACATTTAAAAATTAAATTATAAGCCAGCTGTGGTGGTTCACGTCTGTAATCCCAGTACTTGGGAGACCTGGGAGGCTAAGACATTGCAGGTTTGATGTCAGCCTCAGCAACTTAGCAAGACCCTGTTTCAAAATAAAAAATAAGAGCTGGGCGTGGTGACGCATGCTTGTAATCCCAGTACTTGGGAGGCTGAGACCAGTGGATCCAGGTTCGCAGCCAGCCTCAGCTACTTAGGCCCTCCACAACTTAGTGAGACCCCGTTTCAAAATAAAGAATAAAAAATAGGGATGGGGGTGTAGGCAGGAGGTAGAATGCCCCTGGATTCAATCCCTGATACTGCAAAAAAATAAAAATAAAAAATAAAAATAAATAAATAAATAAAAATAAAATAAAATAGGGCTGGGGGTATAGCTCAGAGGTAGAATGCCCTTGGGTTCAACCCCTAGTATCGAAAAAAATTTAAATTTAATTATAAAATTCTGATCCAGATTTCTCAATCTGTAAGTTGAGGAAACTATTTTCTTTTTTGTAGGCCTGCTGTGAGGCTTTGGGGAGATACCAAAGCACCGCCAGCCCACAGGAACATCCATCGAGTGGGTAGATTCTTACTCAAATCCTTTGCACACATGCCAGTGATCCCACACTCCCCCAAAATAGCCCCTTCCTTCAGGATACTTTTGTATTTTGCTCAGCTCTTAGCCAACACTTATCTTGGCATGCTCTCAATAAATACTTAGAAACTTCTGTGATGGACCTAACTTTGGGTGGCTTTGGGGATGTAGTGATTTATCTTCTGAGGTACTTTCTCATGATCTATTTTTACTTATCTATCCTCCCTCCCATGAAAGTACTTGAATGGGGAAAGAATAAAAGAAAAAAGACCATGAAGGAGTGAGAGACCAGAGTGCAACTAAACCACAAAGAAGAACAAAAGAACATTCCTGTTGTGCATGTAAAGAACGGGATCCTGGCTGTTGCCTGAGCATCTCTGCACAGGTGCCTCATTCCTGAGACATCAGTAACATCCTGGCTCTGTCTTCAGCACTCCCACTCACCCCTGTCCTAAATGGCCTTGGAAATGGAAAGCAGGAGTAGGAAAAGGTGGGTTCCATGAAAATGCTTCTGTCACCAGACACTATTCTGTTGTTGCCTTTGTGCTGTATTATGTCAATACACAACCATATGGTGCTAAAAAAACACTCCCTAAAATATGATTTTTTGAAGCAACTTTGCAGTTATAATGGATAATTGTGATCTGCTTCACAGCTAGAAATGAATGGAAGTGGCTTCTCTGATATCACCGAACTTCAAGATGCACCAGAGGAATAGGAGGGAGGAAGGAAGGAAGCTGATCTCTACCCCATTGCTCTATAAATCACAGCAGTTACCTCTAATAGTTGAAGTCAGAAGGGAGCACTGGGCGGTCGCTTCGAGTCATTATTAGTCCATCAGACTCTCGAGCTGCGCTTTTATAACCGTCCCTCTCCATGGCTCCTTAGTCCACCTTTAAAGATGAGTCTCTGAGTCTAGACTTCAGGGCATCTTCCTTCCAACCACAAAACTCAACTGTAGACCGTAGAGGATCCCTCCCATGGGCACCCTGGCCTTGTCAATTAGGTAGGAAATGGCTGAACCTCGCTGGACCAGTTTGAGTTTGATTAACTGATACTCTACATTAAGCTGACACCATTAGGAGAAACTGCCCTATTGGCTGGGTTATCTAGCTTCTTACATATCCTGAGAGATATTTCCCTATCCCTGCAGTGTTTACAGGGCTGCTGAACAGGATCATGCCCGTCCACTTCGCAGCCCAAGAGGTCACATTTTCTAACCTTTAGAGATGGCCAATAGCACAGCCCTGGGCTACAGGTGCTAACTCCTCTGCCCTAGATTCATTCAGAGATACCAGGCTACCCCAGGGCAGTGTTTCTAAAACACTAGTCACAGGCTAGTGACCCCAGCTTCCTCATCTTTAGGATGAAGGGAACAGACCACATGCCTTCTAAATGCCTTTCCAGCTTTGCCATTTAATGATTTGATGAGATGCAAATTTGCTTAAACATTAGTTTGCAAACTACTTGCCCTCTTTCTAGTGAGCAAAGCAAGTCACAGGCATAATTCCACAACCCTCCTCCCTGACACTTTAGAGGGGAAGCTCAGACAAAGCTCACCCTTTGCCCCCAGATGCAGAGTGAAGGACTTTTACCCTCCAACCTGGGTTTGACTGTACTTCCAGGTTCTGCATTGAATCAGCTGAGCCACAATGGCATGGTTTCATAAAACTTTTGAACCGGTGTCCTCATTTATAATGTGAGAGCCAGCCTGTTGTAAAGATTAGAATCCACCTATGAAAGTGCCTGGGACATAGTGGGTTCTTGATCATCCACAGGCAGAAGTCTGCTCTGTGATACTCTGCGATTTCTACCCTCTTCACCCTGTTTCTTTCCCTTTCATATGTGGACCAAGAGACAGATGAACTAAGGGCCAGGCATGGGCCCCAAATCCTCAGCTCACTGCAGAGCCCTAAAAGACGGCTCTTCAAAATATATTCTGTTTATTTGACACATTTCAGTCTCACTTCCTCAATTTGAGTTCTCCTGCAGTTTTACTTTCTCAAACAGTTTGTTCTGTGACAAAAGGTTTGCAAAAAATACAGGGATAATTGCTAAAGTTTCTCTCTTTTTGACAGTAATTCAATGCCTTTAACAAAATTTATAATCCTTTTGTATCTAAATGTTTATATGTGTTGTTAAACCATAATGTAAAAGCATATAAACATTTTCGCATGTTCTACCAGATCAAATATGGTACGTATGATAATAATTAGAACCACCAACCTAACATATTGTGAAAAATGCCACATATGCATTTAATTATAGTTTCTGATTTTCAAGCATGCATTCAGGGAAAGAAGGAAGTGGCTTTCTATTTAACTTCTTCACTGCTAACAGAACATGCATGTGTTTTGGCAACTTTCCTAGAGAACATCTGTCTAAAAGGGAAGATTGGGGAGTTAATCGACATCCACCAAGCTGGGCAACTGCTGTATGCCCATACTGTCTCCATTAAGCTTCTTAACTGTGTCTCTGTGAAGCAGAGTCACAAAACATATTATTGATTCAGCTCTTTGAGTAAAAAAGCAGATCACAGGCAAAACTTAAACTGGTTTATTTACAGAACAACTTTATTAAGTTGGTAAACAATTTGGCCTCTTTTTCCTAAAGATTTTTTTTTGGTAGGAGATGCTGATGCTGAGGTGGGGAGTGGAGTTATGAGGCGGGGTGTGTAAATGGTTTGGAATTCTGTTTCCAATGGTTCATACCAAAGTAATAAATGGAAAAAAAAATGTTCCATAGAATTGGGTGGAGGAGGAGAGGGCGCTAGATGGGATGGAGAATAGAACAAACTAGCATTTTGACATTGCCTCAGTTCTGGTTGGAGGAACTGTGATGAAGGATTTGAAAAATAATAAAGCACCCAACAGTTTAGAGGAGTTGGCTGGACAAATAAAAATAGAATGGGATTAAGTCTTCCCTTTCTCAGCTGGGTTTGACAAAGAAGGCACTAATGGTTACCAGATGAAGGAAGACTCCAAGTAATAGAATGAGTTGTTCCACTATTTGGAAAGTTAATGGGGATGATAAAATTTGAACTCATTGCCTTGTTCTAAATCTTAATATTCTTTTATATTAAATGGCAAGTATAAATATTTTTTCCATTTCTTTATTATCCCTCCACAAAGACACTGAAAAGGGCTAGAGCATAACACAAATAAGAACCATCAAGAGGGAGTGGGAGTGTAGCTCTGTGGTAGAGCACTTGCCTAGTATGTGTAAGGCCCTGGGTTTGATCCCCAGCACTGGATAAAAAAATAAAAAGTAGCAAGAACACATACATAGAGCAGAGCGGGTTTGCTGTGAGTGGCAGAAAAATGGGGCAAGAAAAGAAAGTTGGTGCCACATTACAAAGGTCCTTGAGTATCAGGCTAAAATATCAAAAGATTATATGATCAGCAAAGGAAAACACTGCTGTATGGGAGTAGTTTCATTTGTTGTTGTTGGCTGTTTATTTTTATCCTTTTGGCAGAGAATTAACTACGTTTCAAAGGTGCTATTTGGAAGTGCTTGACTGTAATGAAAATGGGAAGAAAGCTAATAAAAAGACCAGCTCCTGTCCATGCAGATCCTGGCAAGCTGCATACAACTGGAATTAGTGCCTCCTCTGCCAGAGTGTCAGGAGATAAAATGATTGCTTCAGTTTTTACAACAATGGAACAAAATGCAGATCTCTCAGCCTGGGATGCTCCCAACTCTTCACCCTTAATAAGTAAAGGCACTTGGGCCTCATGTCGTCTGGAAGAAAATCCTTGCTTTGATCTTCCATTTCACTACCATTTCACTTTATTTTTTGTTCTTATAGATATTGCTGTTGTTACAAAGGGGAATAATTTGTTTTTATTACGAAGTTATACAAATTTATTTCAGACGAATTTGAAGAAGAATTTTGAGAAGAAAAAAGAAAAGGTAACTCCTTCTATACACCAAAAAATAATTCTTCATTAAGTACATACACATATCATATATATATACTAGTTATTATATAATATATATGATATATAATAGTATATTTGTTTTGTCATGTGCTTTTCTAAAAATAAGCTCTTTATTGAAGAAAAGATACACATAGAAATTGTACAGCTAAGTACAGTGGGTATAGGTAACCAACACCTGTCAGGAATAGAATATATTTAGCTCCTCCAAAGCCTTCCTTTTCCCAATGATAACCATTCTTTTGACTTCTAGCACTATAGGTTTGTATAGCCTATTCTTATATTATGGAAACAAATATACAGTAGGTATTGTTTTCCAACTGACTTCTTTCACTCTGTTATGTTTGTGAGATTCATCATGCTGTTATATACAACAATGATTTATGTATTTTTCATTGCTATATAATAATTTACTGTATGAATACACTACTACTTTTCTATTCTTCTGTTCATGAACATTTGCATTTTTACTATTATGACTAGCACAGCTTAGATTGTTATTTATTGTATGCCTATTTTGGAGGAAAGTTGTATACATTGCTATTAGGTATACACTCCCAAAAGAAACTGCTGGGATAGAAAGAGTGCAAATGATTTTCAAAACTAATTATACTAATTGACATTCTCTATAATTTTACATAGAGTCCATTTTGTTCCACATCTTCATAAATATTTTGTATCATCAGTCTTTTTAATTTTACACCTTCTGGTGGGTGTGTAAGCAGTCTTTCATTTATTTATTTTGTATTTATTTATTTATTTTAATTTCTTTGTGAATAAGATTGAGTAGTTTTTATTGGTTAATTGGATATTCCTTTTTGTGAAGTACTTAAGTCTTGCCCATTGTTTTCCATTAATTTCTCAACCTTTTTGTTATGATTTCAAGGTGTTCTTTATATATTCTTGATGAATGTGGTCTGTCAAATATTTCCTCACATTTTGTGGCTTGTTTTAAAAAAATCCTATAAAAATTTGATGAATGAACTCTCTTAAATTCAATATCTTCCATTTATCAATGGTTTCTTTTATATCCAGTAATTTGTAAGTCCTGCTTGTGAAATCTTTACATATGCTAAAGTAGCAAAGATATTCTTCCATGTTATCTTCTAGAAGTTTTATTGTTCTGCCTTTTACACTTAGATATATAATTTCTAGCTCACTGTGGTGGCACACACTTGTAATCCCAGTACTTGAGAGGATGAGACAGGAGGATCACAGGTACAAGGACAGCCTCAGCAATCTAGCTAGACCCCCTTGTTTCAAAATAAAAAGTAAAAAAGGGGTGAGTGTGTAGCTCAGAGGTAGAACATCCCTGGCTTTAATCCCCAGTACCCCCCCCCACAAAAATAAACAATTCCTAGAATTGGTTTATTTGCATTGTGAGGTAAAGGCCAGGTTTAATTTTATATTTTCATTTTTATATCCAAATGGCCCAGTAGTATTTATTGAAAAGCCCATGCATTCATCATTCAGAAGTATTCTCCGAGTAGTATCACCTCTGTCATACTGCCAGTGGCTACATACGCATGGATCTGTTTTTGGACTCTCTCTTGTATTTTTATAAATCCAAATATATGTATTTTGGTTTATATTTAAAATTAATATACCTATTTGGGTTTATATTATATTTAAAATTAATTTTAAATTTAACACAATTAGACATTAAATTCTTCTGTCACATGAGCCACATTTCAAGTGCTTAGTAGCTACGTGTGACTAGCGGCTATCAAGGCAGTGCAGATAAGAACATTTCTATTACCCAAAAAGTTCTCTCGTCTCAGATACCCTCACTCTAGATCAGTTCTAATTCCAAAGCTCTTACAACTATCTGAGACAACATTATTTTCATTTGCTTATTGTCCTTCTCCACTATTAGAATATAAACTCCATAAATGCAGGAACCTAGTTGGCTCATTGGTATAAGTCAAGTCCAGAACAGTTGCTGATGCATAATATTTGTCGAATGAATGAAGTTCTGCTATGTCCCTGTGAAGACACGAGCTGCTTTAAAAGCCCATTATGTCCAATTTTAGTGAGCTGCCCCAAGGATTCAGAGCAGAAGAGGATACCTTGTAATTTTGGAATCCCAACAGCTGGTGTTCCATATACAATGTTAACAGTTCTTGATAAGGACATTGTTGTTTCTGAGGACATGCATGATATTTTTAAAAGCTTCCCATGGTGAATGTTTGTTTTGTGCTAGACGCTGTTAGGAAATTCACACTCGTCCATTCATTTAATGCTTATAAGATCTATGAAGCAGATACTATCATTCCTCATTTTATAAATGTGTGAAATAAGGTGCAAAGACGTCCAGGGACTTGTCCAGTGTCAGATCACCAGCAAATGGAGGCACCTGTATTTGAATCCAGATGTCTTCTAGAGAACCTGGGCCTTTGTGACTGATGTCACTGCCTCTCAAGATCGCCATGGCAGCCTTCAGCATATTGTTTATATAGTTATCCATTAAAAAAATAGTGCAATCACTGCTCAGTCCCAGGTAGTGTCTTCAGCTCTATGTATTGCTCTTTGCAACCTCTGTTCTTACTTCAGAGGACAGACCATCTTTTGACTGATGTATAACTCAGTGCTAATGGGGTACATGGTTTAGATATCTGTACTGTCTTAGATTGTGTTCCCAAGAAGCAGAGTAAGGATTTGGGCACCTGAAAGAGTATTCTTAACAGAAAGACAGTGAAGAAGAAGAAGGCATGATGTTGGGGGGGTGTAAACACAAATGCCCTCCCTACTTCAGCTTCAGGCTAATCCCACAGGGATGCCAGGAGTATGACTTCCTCAGAGTCAAGGGGACTGGCCCTTGATATTCTCATGTTGTTCAGTTTATTGGCAGTGGGCTGCCCTGATGGTGTATGTGTATGTGTGTGTGTGTGTGTGTGTGTGTGTGTGTGTGTCCTTCAGGGAGAATGCCCCTGTTTAATTTAGTTTAGGGGAATTCTCTACAAAAGGAGGCAACTATATGCTATTAACTGCCAGCATTCACAGAGCCTGGGGGTGGATATACAGTCCAGGGAAAGGGTACTTGGACCAGGTACTGACAGCATCCAGTGTACATCCTCCATTGAAATGGTTCCATCTTACTCATTATTTTAGACTCATGTGCAACAGTGTTTGGCATGTTCATGCAGGTGACTGGTTTTGTGTGGATTTCACAAAACACTTTCACAGCCATGATTACTGCTGCTAAGTCTCCGCTTCAGGAATACATGTGTTATTGCACACATTTAAAGACTTCCAAATGGAATGCGATCAGAATGAAATACGAAAACCCTACAAGCTATTTTAAATAACAACTAGTAAATAAAAACATCTGGTAGATGATTAAGATCCACATATCGAACCCCATGAAGAACAGGCAATGTACCTTTCAGGCAGAGCGGCGACATTAACATCTCCTTCAGTGACGTTTGGTGTCTAACAGGGAGCTCAGGAAATGTAGGCAGGAGTTCATGGAGCCATTCAGAGAACTCAGTGGGATGAGAGGGCATGGAGCATGTCTCCCCCTGTTTTATTGATCTTTATACTGTGTTCTGTTTATGCTCTTTAGAAGAGTAGTTATGAAAACCCAGACATCACACTCATTGACTGCGAATGTGCCACCGACACCTGCTTGCCTTGGCTTGATGCCTCTGGTAAGAACCATGGGGAATGCTGTAGCCCACACCTTCTCTTTGGAAACAACATGAGAAAAAAAGAAAATTCCACAGGCCCCCAAACACCTGTGTAGCCTCTTCTGTGCTGTAGAACTCATCCTGAAACCCCAGCCCTTTGCTTGCTGCCTCCCTTTGCTGGAAAGGAGTGATCTGACAAGCTCCCCATAGCCTGTGAACTGTGAAGCTCTTATCTCCTGCCTGGCTCTGCTAAGACATGGGGGGGGGGGTGGAGGAGCAGTGACACTGAGTATCATTTTCCCATCCTTGCTGCAGCCTCACTTAAAAGGTCAAAGCAAATAAAATCTTTTGGTGCCATCTTAGTAATGGATATCTCAGAACCAGCCCCACTGAGCCTTTATGACTTTATTCTCCGTTTTCTGAAATAGGATATAACTTGTTTCAATTGCTTAAAACATAGGGGCAAACCACGTATGAGGAATGCATTCTGTTTGAAATCAATTTCCTTCATCATTTTATTAGATTGAATGCTCTGAACTGGGGAGTATTGTGCTTTTGCAAAACTGCCCGCTCTCCAGAGCTCTCCAGAGCTCTGTGGCTCCTGATTAGTTTCATTGTTTGTCTCTTCTTCTACTTCCCTGGCTATAAGGACTTAACACTTTCCTCACCTTTGAGTAGCAGGGCAGCACCACGAAGAAGGTAGAATAAACAGAATGATTAAACAACCAGCATGAAGCAAGGGGGCAATATTTCAATAGCAAATATTGCTACCCATATACCTCAACAGAATGTGCTAAAGTAAACAAAATGATAGCATAATTATAGTAGTTCCAATTATGTTAATTAGACTGCATACACGCTTCATTGATAAGCAACTGTGCTGCAAAGTAACACTGTTAAGCCTGGTACTGCAGCCTTTAGCAGCTTTGTGGCACATATGCTACTATATTCTTGGGTAACATTTAGCCTCTCGGAATTTCTTCTTTCTTTTATAAGACTTTTGTTGAGAAAAAAAATGAAAGGGCATGCCACCCCCATATTTCTAGAGAAGTTAGATTCCCTCTCAGATTCTATGCCTGCTAAGTTCGCCAGTGTTTGGGTTCCCTTCTTGAACCTCAAATGAAACACATTTACATGTCCCATCTGACTAATTAAAATCCAGCTTAAGAAAATGGATTTGCTTTTTTGTCCACTCCAAATTGCATCCTCTGCTTTGATATCATCACCCATAAAAGAGAACCCCTGAGGGGAAGAGACCACATAGAAGGTTGCACTTCGGGGGAACTGAAAATTGGGAGAATCTGGGATTATTGGTGCCCATGTTTTAGTAGGTTTATGGGACACCTGACTGCTTTAAAATAAGGATGATCATGAATCGCTAAGAAATGGGAGCTATAAAAAGACATATGAAGAAAACTATAAATGCTCAGAAAGGGGAAATTACACTTATAAGCTAACTAGAACTGTTTACATTTTAAAACTGAGTGATAATGCAATTAAAATAATACAATGATTTCAATATGGAACAGTTAAAAAAGACTCGTAGATGAAATAAAAAGTAGTTTGAAGCCCACGCCAACCAAGACATTCGAGAACAAAAGAAAATCCATGTTATTTAGTTCAGATATAATTATCTAAGAGACATTGTCATAAAAGTGTAATCAATAATTACTTTAAGATGAAAAATGAGGAGTTGCATTTTCCCCAAAAGATTGCCAGGAATCTGCGATCTAAATGAACTGCTTATCAAATCAGAAACTAAAATAAGGAATGAAATAGTCTATATAGTCATAGCAACAAGGTAGAAATTTTGCTTATTGAAAAGAAGCCCTAGGCCAGGCATTATCCCAGTACTTGAAAGGATGAGACAGGAGGATCACAGATTCAAGGCCAGCCTCAACAACTTAGCAAGATCCTGTTTCAAAATTAAGAAAATAAAGAAAAGGCTGGGGGGTTTAGAGGTAGAATTCCCCTGGGTTCAACCCAGCACCAAAACACAACAAAAAAAAGAAGCCTAGGTCAATTCAACTCCAACTTTGCTCCTCACCCCACTTCCTACTGTGTCTTTTAGGAGTTCATTTCACCAATTATTCATTTTCTCTCCTTTATTTCTTATTTTATATCTGTTCTTTCCCCAGCCTCTACCACAAATTATTTTTCCTTCTCTATATTCCTCTCCCTCTCTCAAGGTTCATGTTTCTCTTCTTGCTAGAGCCCATGAAAGAATATGCTACAATCACTTGCTCCACATTCTCACCTTCACTATTAGTGCCAAATAAAAACTGAAGTCAATTAGACTTTAGGCAAACCAGCAGTCCTTGTCAAAGCGAGGCTACATTCTCTTTGACTCAGGGGTAATTATTAACAATATAGGCTGACCTTTAAAGTCACTGCCCCTAAAACAGGCTTTTTTATATCAAGTACCCACCAGGTGAAATTTCAATCTATTTTTCCAATATACATGAGTTTTATTTTCCATAAGATTGCACAGTGATCAAAAAACACAAAACAAAAACAAACAAAAAAAAAACCAAATGGAACAAAACAAAAACAAAAACAAAAACAAGAAAAATAAACTTTTACTAAGAATAACCGTAACAGGCAAGTATGGCCTATAAGAATATCAAAGAACAAATGCCCTGTGTAGAGAGATTTTAAAAAAATGCTGGGCTGATTTTGTGGTGACAAGAAAAGCTAAAGATTGGTAAGTGACCATCTGTAATAATGGGAGAGATTATTAGGAGGGAGGCTGTGGTCAGTTGTTCTCCACTCTCTGAGGGTTGGAAGATGGGATTAAATTATAACCAGAGAGATTATGTTAGATGTAAGGAAGAACACTGTAGCCTAAGGGGCTGGCATTCTCTAAAAGGGATTATCAAGGGACCCAGTAAAACCCTTAAGATAGAGTTGTAAAAAATTTGAAAATCAGACAGACTACTTACTGTCTTAGATAGTTCAGGTCATTGTTTTTATAGGTAGAATGAATATTTGCTTAAACTTTGTTACTAAATCATCCTGTGCTTATGAAATATCTCTGAAAATACAGTAAATGTGAATAAAATTAAAAGACAGCAGTTTTGCTTTTGGATAAGTATTTTCTTTTTCCAGAGCACAATTCCTTTTACTCGTTTTGGTCTGTGATAGTTTCCTACATATGTTTTACCATTGGTTTATATTTATTTTATTTTATTTCTTTTGTGGTACTGGGGATTGACCCAAGGGCATTCTACCTATGAGCTACACCCCCAGCCCTATCTTTTATTCTTTATTTTGAAACAGGGTCTCACTAAGTTGCGGAGGGCCTCACTAAGTAGCTGAGGTTGGCCACGAACCCGGATTCTCCTGTTTCAGCCTCCCAGGTACTGGGATTACAAGCATGCGCCACCACGCCCAGCAACCATTAGTTTATATTTAAATGCCTGAAGGTAGAAAAATTAATTAAAGGATCTCTTCTGATTTTCTCTAAGCTTTATTATTCTAATTTTTCAGTTTCCACAGTAAAGTGAGAACATGACAGAAACTCTGTGTTCTTTGTCTTTCTAATTGTCAAGGGACTAGACTAAAAAGACAAATGTCTTAGCCAGGAGTGGTGGTACACACCTGCAATCCTAATACATGCAATCCTAATACATGAGAGGCTAAGATAAGAGAATTGTAGGTTTGAGGCCAGCCTCAGCAACTTTACAACATCCTCAGAAATTTAGCGAGACCCTGTTTCAAAGTAAAAAATAAAAAGGAGCCGGGCGTGGTGGCACACTCTTGTGATCCCAGTACCTGGGAGGTTGAGACCAGAGGATCCGGGTTCGTGGCCAGCCTCAGCTACTTAGTGAGGCCCTCCGCAACTTAGCGAGACCCTGTTTCAAAAATAAAGAATAAAAAATAGGGCTGGGGGTGTAGCTCGGAGGTAGAATGCCCCTGGGTTCAATCCCCAGTACTGCAAAATATAAATAAAATAAAATAAAATAAAATAAAATAAAATAAAATAAAAATATAAAGGGCTCGGGGTATAACTCAGAGGTAGAATACCCCTGGGTTCAATCAGCAGTACAAAATAAAACAAAAAAAAAACAAAAATTGTTCTAGCTACAGTATGAAAAATGGAATTACATGGGGTCAAACTGGCTGTGGAAAAATTAATGAGCAACTTATCCTAATGGTTTAGTTGAGGGTGCTGGTGGAGAGATTAGAATACTAGCAATGGAAGTGGAGAGAAGTTGAAAAGTTTGAAAAGCATTCAGAAGGTAAATATTTAGAAAGTAAATAAGTGGTAATTTAGAAGTATTATTATAAATGAGGGTATAAAAAGAAAATTATAAAAAATGACTTCTAAGAACCATCCAGTATACCAGGGAATGCTAAAACAGAATCATGTTTTAAATCAGGTATTAGCAAACTTCTTCTATAAAGGTCCAGATAGTAAATATTTTGGAATTTAGGGGGCAATACACATAGTCTATAGTACAACTATCCATTTTTTCTGGGACTGAGTGCAAGCAGCCATGGATAAATGTAAATGAATGGGATTGGCTCTGCTCCAATAAAACTTTATTTACAAAAGCACTCAGCGGGCTAGTTGCCCCAGGAAATACTGTGCTCATCCATTGTAAATGATGAACACAATGAATACACAGACCCTTTTCGCCCTGATGGCAACGGATCATGAAAAATAAATTTTGCTCATTGTCTTTTGCTGAATCACAGAAATTTAAAATATTTGAAAAATTAGAAAATTCATGAAGTTAATTTTAATGCTTAAAGCCTTACCTGAGTTTTTTTAGACAACAAATGCAGATACTAATACTTTATTTTCTGATAACACAGGATGCATTTGGGGGTTTGGTAGTAATACTGCTAACTAACTTTCAGAAAGCTCAGTTTCAAAGATTATATTCATTTTATTCTAAAAAAAATGGAGGCAGCAACAAATATTTGCATCATGATATCTCACTGTAATATCAGCCTACTCGTGAAAGTTGTCGTAATTGTAGAAAGAAGATATTTCTTCACTGAATTTGTGATAACCTCGTTAAGTCTTTCACTCTTGGCAATGAGCATTAGTTAGCGTTCATGAATATAAACAAGAACAAATATCATTATGCATACTCTAGGAAGACTCTGACACAAGTAGTCTTTCATTGAAAACTATTTTTAGTGATTCTATAGAAAGAATATGAAAAAAGTATTAAGCAAACCAGTTTCCAAAACCAGTTTTTGGAAAATGACCATTAATATGGCAATTTCTTCTTAAACCCTTACCAGTAAGCACCTGTAGCCAGGTGTGTCCATATTCCAAACCAGATATCCAACCAGGCTTTCCTAATACCTGAACCACAGAATCTGAGATCTTGGCATTTCCTTACCTGACAATCTTTTTATTTTTTAAAGGTATTTTCTACAAATTATATGAAATGTCTCTCACTTAATATTTAACCTGATTATATACACATAATTTAAAGATTTTTAAGTTCTAGCAAGATATATTTAGAATAATAGATAAATCAGAGAGCTATTTTACAGAGGATTCTTTGTTTTGTAAGCCAAGCCTTTCTTTTTTTTTTTGGTGATGCTCAGGATCGAACTCAGGATGTCCCACATGGAAAGGCCTGGCTCCACCATTGAGCCATGTTCACAGCCCAAATCCAGAAGCCCAAAGCCAGAAGTTGATTTACTTTTTAAGTTTCTTTCGAAAATTGTGATTCTTTTAAACATCATACTCAGAATCAATGGGTTCTCACGGCAACTTATCTCACAGAGAGCAGGCATAAAAATATTCTTATCCAAGGTAGTAGAACTAACAGGTGTTTTCCTTTTCTATGCAATTTTATGAAGCTATGAAATCCTCATTAAGTTATAGGTCATAGGCATTTCTCTTAGAAACCAGCTGTGTTAGATAAGCAGAAGGGGTTTTTGATGCTCCACTGCTCCACAGTAACCTGAAAACCTAACAAAAGTACACAAAAAAACACACACGCACACATACACACACACATATGCACAACCCTATGCAGATGCTGTTTAACACTCTATTAACCGAACTAATGCACTTTCCCTTAAAGGTCATTATTAAAAGGCTGTTGACACTTTTCACCTGCAGGTACTCAAAGGTGAACCTAATTCTTAACTCCCAAATTCCCCCTCTGTTTTCCTAACCAAGAAAGAATTGGCTTCTTGACTATAAATTCAATGGAAAGTTTAATACTTTCTATGTTCACATTATTAGACTATGTATGGGGGGAAGATAAAACTTTAAAATGTAAGAAGCAAACTCTGCTCTTGAAGAAATTAACCAAGGAAATGGAATGTATATTTAGAAGTAATTAATGATAAGTGGAAGTTTATAGTGAAACAAAAATAACTATTTAGCTAGTTATTTTTAAATACTTTAAATACGTTAAAGAAGAAGCTGCTTGAGATTGTCCAGGAATGCATCATGGGGAATGGGGAATTAGGCTTCTTTTAGAAGCATGGGTAAAATTAGTAAATATAGTCAAGGTGGCAGGATTTTATGTAGGATGCATAAAATGCAACAATGCTCAGAGTCTGGAAGAAACATGACAGTCTTGGGGGACTGTAAACACACCATGCTGAATAGGCCAGGATTTATTTTCAGATCAGTGAAAAGAGAATAGTTTCAATGGCTCATCAGTAGAGGGATTTGGACTTGTTCCATGGTAGCATCAAAGAATTAAGTAGGAGGAGTCAACTAAATAGAGAAAAAGTGGCTAGGAAACAAATCAAAATAAAATGATGCCACAAAATCCTAAAGAGAAAAATATTAATAGTAGGATGGGTTTAATAATATTGAACACAACTGGAAAATAGCAAACTGACATCCAGGTTTGGATGATTCATCAGTCAGTGGGGATGGTAGGGAGAGCATTCTCAGTTGACTGCTGGGAATAGAAAACAGATTTAATTAAGTTTAGGACAGATATAGGCTCGGTTAATTGAGAAAATAAGTACATGTGTTGAAGTTGTGTCTAGATAAAGATATGAGATTGACATAGTTTTACTTCTGCTCCTGCTCAACCCCCCAATGAAATGATAGAAAGGGTATTTAAAGGAACTCATGGCAGTACAGGAAAAAAGAAAGCATACTCAAACCCTTGTTATATTTAGGAGGAAAGTTATAGGGGTTAATTGTCAATGTTGACTGAAGAAATAGAAGTTTAAATATATTTGTTACAACTTTACTGGTCTTTTCATTATAAATCTATATCTACATCTATGTCTCTACATCTATTAATAGACATAATTGAGTGTCATTAGAAAACAAAAGGAATAAGCCAGGTGTTGTGGCACATGCTTGTATTCCCAGTACTTGGGAAGCTGAGACCAGAGGATCCGGATTCATGGCCAGCTACTTAGTGAGACCCTCTGCAACTTAGTGAGACCCTGTTTCAAAATAAAGAATTACAAAAGCCGGGCGTGGTGGTGCATGCTTGTAATCCCAGTACTTTGGGAGGCTGAGACCGGAGTATCCGGGTTTGTGGACAGCCTCAGCTCTCTCTCTCTCTCTCCCTGTCTCTCTCTCTCTCTCTCTACTTAGTGATGCCCTCCGCAACTTCGTGAGACCCGGTTTCAAAATAAAGTATAAAAGATAGGGCCGGGGGTGTAGCGCGGAGGTAGAACGCCCCTGGGTTCAATCCCTGGTACTGCAAAAAAAAAAAAAAAGAATAAAAAATAGGGCTATGGGTGTAGCTCGGAGGTAGAATGCCCCTGGGTTCAATCCCTAGTACCGCAAAATAAATAAATAAATAAATAAATAAATAAATAAATAAAT
>PVJS01033222.1:0-22303 GCA_004027185.1 Glis glis | reverse complement strand
CCCCTGGCCCTTTTTTTTTTTTTTTTTTTTGCGGTACGGGGGATTGAATGCAGGGGCGTTCTACCTCCGCGCTATGCCCCCGGCCCTATTTTTTTTATGCTTTATCTTTGAAACCGGGTCTCACAAAGTTGCAGAGGGCCTCACTCGGTAGAGAGAGAGAGAGAGAGACACACACAGAAAGAGAGAGAGAGAGAGATCAATTGCGCGCGCACATGCATGTGCGCTGAGGCTGGCCGCGAACCCGGATCCTCCGGTCTCTGCCTCCCAAAGTACTGGGATTACAAGCGTGCGCCACCACGCCCGGCCAGGCCACTTTTTAAATTTAAGTAACTTTACTCTTATCCTAAGGTATCATATGTGTAAAATAGGCATAATGTTATTTTATTTTTCCAATATAAATTTATATAAATATCTAACTATTATAATGTTTAAAGCTTTGTTCATGTTTTGCCTAAAATAATTTCACATATGACCGGTGGCACTTGGGGAGACTACTTTGGTGCTTGTCTGGCACCTTCATGTTCATGGTCTCTTTAGATCCTGTCAGTGATCCATAATGATATGCGTAATTAACCTCACTGTACCAGTGAGAGAACTGCAGCTCGGACAAGTGACGTTCCAAAGGACACAGATCACAGGCGGTGAAAACAGGGCCCAACCCTGGTCTGACTCTGAGCTTAGAACTCTTTTCACTAGACCACCGCCCCCCCCCCCCAGCAAGACATTGTAGAAATCGAATGGGGAAGTAGAGAATGAAGAAGGGAGTTGGAGGTCAGCTGTCTTAGCTGTGTCAGGAAGTCTGGGATGTAGCTTGTGTTCTATCCATTGACCCCTGTGTGACAGCTTTGCCCCAGCACTCAGTCACAGCAAATAATTCACAAAGAGAGTTGTTATCAGGATTAAAGCCTGCAGGGAATTTGGTCATCATCTCTAGTTAGCCAGCTCCATTCTCAAGTGATCTAGGATCATTGACCCAGGCTCTTATAATGTGTATTATATACCTTACTGTGTAGGGTGGTGTGTCTTTCTGAAAGGTATGTGTCTTCTTTTGTCATAGACTTTAAGTTACTTCTGAGATATAGTACATGCAGCTGTACTGATCCCAAACCAAAAATAAATTTCCAAAAGTTTAATATGTGCCTTGTGAACCAAAGTAACCAGAGATTCAGCCTTGTTCAGAAAAGCTACTAATCCTCCACCATATGATAGTGCCTGGTTTTCATGAGTATGAGTGTGTGTGTGTGTGTGTGTGTGTGTGTGTGTGTGTGTGTGTGTTTTACTGGAGATTGAACCCAAGAGCATTCTACCTCCAAGCTACATCCAACCCTTTTTTGTTGTTGTTGTTTTGAAAGAGTGTCTCGCTAGGTTGTCCTCCTGTCTCATCCTCCCAAGAACTAAAATTACAGGCATGTGCCACCACGCTTGACTTATGAGTATGTTTCTAACCCCTCTGAACATACTGTGAGGCTATATCTAAAGAATTTGAAGCCAGGCATAGTGGTGTATGCCTATAATCCCAGTACTTGCTTGGGTGGTGGAGACAGGAGGATCAAGGTTTGAGGCCAGCCTCAGCAACTCAGTGAGGCCCTCAGCAACTTAGTGAGTTCCTGTTTCAAAATAAAATAGGGATGGAAGTGTAACTCAGAGGTAAAACACCCCTGGGTCCAATCCTCCGTATCACACACACACACACACACACACACACACACACACACACACAAAAGAATTCAAAAGACTGGAAGAAGAGTTTTAAGAGTAAAAAATATTCAATATATGTGTATTTATACATAAGGTAATATGTGAACTATAAATACACATAAGTTTAAGGTACCTTTTTATAATTTTTTTGTACTGAGAATTGAACCCAGGGGCATTCTACCTCCAAGTTATATCCCCAGACCTTTTTATTTATTTATTTTGGAACAGGTTCTTGCTAAGTTGCTGAGGCTGACCTTGAACCTGCCATCCTCCTGTCTCAGCCTCCCAAGTATTAGGATTACAGGTGTGAGCCACCATGCCTGGCACTTTTTATAATTTTTAAATTACATATGTGTAAAGAGTTATATCATGATGGCCATTACTATTAGCATCATTTTTTTTAAACAGGGTCTTACCAAGTTGCAGAGGGCCTTACTAAATAGCCTTACTAAGTAAGGCTTACTAAGGGCCTTACTAACCTGCAATCCTCCTGTCTCAGCCTCCCAGGTACTGGGATTATAAGCGTGCACCACCACGCCCGGCTTAGCATCATTATTGTTAGGATGAGTCTGAGTGAAGCAGATTATGATTAAAGATGAATTATAAAGTTCTTTCCCATTTCTCATTAAGATAGGAATTAAATAAATTATGGAACTTCTGGCTTATAAATGTACAAGAATACAAGATTATAATTATAGGTAAAATATTAAGTATCTTAAATTACTTGCTCCTTCAGTGTAAGTTTTATAAAAAATATCTGTGTATGTTTAATATTTTTAAGGTTATATTTATATACTAGATTGCCAACTCCCTTTTTGATTTAAAAGTTAACTAAGAATTTATAAGGGAATGGTCATTAAATCATTAAATATAACTCCCATTTCATAAGAAATTGAATTTATTTTGCTCCTGTCTGATACATTTTTGGGGGCATCACTAAGGAATCTCCTAAACATTTTTCAAGTGTATAAATGTCCCCCATAAATAACACAGTCTTAATATATATATTTCAAAATATAGTAAAGTACTAAGATTCCAAAAAATAAACATTTTTCTCCGGATATGTATGCTCTTGTCATAGCAGAAGTATACAGTGGTGTGTAGCTTATTTATATTTAGTTATAGATAGCACTATCATTGCTTTCTCTTTCGAAGTCATTGAATCCTTTATAAATAATATAGTTCACTATGACAGTACCTTGGAGCCTTAGAGACAGATTTAAATGAAAACAAAAAATAGTTGAGAATTAGTTCAGGAAAAAAATCACTAGAAAATTATCCAAGTATAAACATTTTTTAAGGTAATTTGGGCAAGTTATCACCTAAATTTCTGTAAAACTATAATTTTATTTTAAATAGTTTAACCTATTTAAGCTACTTTTGAGTGTGCACGTACATTTTGTGTATATGTATAATTTTATATATATAATCATATATAACCATATATCTATATAATGGCTATATTTCAATTGATATTAGAATAAATGTTCTGGAAAGAAGTTGAATGCTTTGGAGTCAGAGTTGAGTTTTAATTCTGGCCAAGTTACTTAAATTCATGGGTCTCATCTGCAAAATAAAAATAACACTAGTTTTCAGTATTATATTAAATGATAAAATAGTGCCTTTTACATAAAAATACACAAGTGTTTTTACAGTCCCCTATTTTTTAATTAAAAATATAAATTGAAGACTTAAAAAAATAATTCAACCTAACAGGTTTTTAAAATTAAGACAGCCGGGCGTGGTGGCGCACGCTTGTAATCCCAGTACTTTGGGAGGCGGAGACTGGAGGATCCCGGTTCGCGGCCAGCCTCAGCTCTCTCTCTCTCTCTCTCTCTCTCTCTCTCTCTCTCTCTACTTAGTGAGGCCCTCCGCAACTTCGTGAGACCCGGTTTCAAAATAAAGTATAAAAAATAGGTCCGCGGGCGTAGTGCGGAGGTAGAAGACCCCTGCGTTCAATCCCCAGTACCGCAAAAAAATAAATAAATAAATAAATAAAATTAAATTAAGACCAACAGGCTAAGTTTTCCTGGTGTCTTACTTTGTTCCAGTGTGAACCTGCAATCTGTGGCCTGTTCAATCCCTTCTGAGACCTCACTAAACCAGTTTGTATCTAATAAAACTTAACATTCCAGGAGAGCTTCCATCCTACCTGCAAGAAGTTCATTTAAATATAAGTGGAATTAGTCACTGATTACATAAATGTAATGTGCACAACATCTTTCATATTCCCTTCATATCAGTGAATACAGGATGGAATCTCATTTCTAACAGGAAATGTGAAAATTTATCCAGGAACGTTTTTCTTTTCTTTTTTTTTTTTTTGTGGTACTGGGGATTGAACCCAGGGGCGTTCTACCTCCGCGCTACACCCCCGGCCCTATTTTTTTATACTTTATTTTGAAACCAGGTCTCACGAAGTTGCAGAGGGCCTCACTAAGTAGAGAGAGAGAAAGAGCTGAAGCTGGCCGCGAACCCGGATCCTCCAGTCTCCACCTCCCAAAGTACTGGGATTACAAGCGTGCGCCACCACGCCCGGCAGGAACTTTTTCTTTTTAATAACACATGGATACATTCAGCTTACTTAAGCTTTTCTAGACATCCAAGAGGACACTTTGCTTTATGTGAAGTTTTATATGAACAAAGTGGTGTCTTGTTGTGGCACATAATTAATATCCCCAATCAACTTAAGTGCAAGAGATATTTGGATTCTTTAGGACAAAATACAAAAATCTGAAAAGGAAAACATTTCCATTATTTGACCTTTTTTCATTGAACAATTAGAAATGTTTGTATTTAGATATAATAATGGGAACATTTTGTTAATCTTACAGTCATTTGAAGGAGTAATAAAGAAATTATTTATAAATGACATTCATGAGTCAGTCATGAAATTTGAATGATAAAAGTAATAGTTAATACTTATTAGTATTTATTTTCTTACCCATAGAAGCATTTTGATGCACTCTGAATTTTTATATAAAAGTGGATGGCAAAGTTTTTCTAAAGGTGTTTTATTCACTAGTTGCATATGAGTTTTTCTATTTGTTTTTCATGGAGGGAGGTATTGCTTCAAGAACCATGGTAGAGATCAATGCAGGGAGGCAGGGTTTGTAGCAAAGGCTGGGCACACACACACACACACACACACACACACACACACACACAGCTACACATGGTGGCTGACCTCTGTTGAGGTAGCCGACTTCATGCATACTGGCACTGCTAGAGCAGGAAAGGAGAGGGGAAATGCCCATAAGATATTAGCGACACCCTCTTCCCAGCTCAGCATGGACTATGCATGGCCTACTGCCCTACTTGTTTTGTAGCCTCTGCAGATTCTAATGCATCCTAGATAACAGTTGCTCTATACTGGGCTGTGTTCAACTTGATGTTGCTTCAATGCTCACAGCAAGTCTAGCAGGAAGGTAGGTATTATTGTTCTCATTTTAAGAAGAGGAAGCCGGGCATGGCGTTGTGCATTTGTAATCCTACTTGGGAGGCTCAGACAGGAGGATCGTAGGTTCACGGCCAGCCACAGCTACTTAGTGAGACCCTGTTTCAAAATAAAGAATAAAAAATAGGGCTTGGGGTGTAGTTCAGAGGTAGGATGCCCCTAGGTTCAATCCCCAGTACTGCAAAAAAAAAAAAAAGAAGAAGAAGAAGAAGAAGAAGAGGAAACTGCTACTTGCTACTCAGAAAACTGAAATGTTTTACTCATACTAAGAAGAGATAAAGCTTTTACTCCGACCTGTTAGCTCCAAGCCCACCCTAACCAGTGCTCCTGTCTTCCCTCAACAGAATACTAATGTGCAGTTGCTGAACATCAGGCAGTGGAGAAAGCCAGCCAGGATTTCTGATTTCTATGATTTGTGAACTGCAGGTTATTTAAATTCCAGGTTTTCTTCCCCAAACATTATTTTCAAAATGTTGACAATTTTAGACCCAAACAGTCTTTCATTTCCATTGATGCCACAGCTTAGAACTACAGAATCAACCTCTAATTGAGAAAGGACAGAAAAACTGACAGGACGGTGAAGGTGACAGCACCCAGTCCCCCAGTGCAGCACCTGCGTGTACAGCAAGAAAGTAGACATAGAGTGGGCTTGACAACTACAGGTCTGGGTAATGTGGTTTGGTCTTCATACCTTCACTCAGGTGGAGCCCGAGAAGTTGAAGACACTAACAGAAGGTTTGGAAGCCTACAGCCGAGCCCGGAAAAGAAACAGAAAGTAAGCACTTTTGTTTCCCTTTGTTTTTTTATTTTATTTTTATTTTTCAAGGATGTAACTTACTGGTTTTCCTTCAAAGAGCAAATGAAATCTCAATGATTTGGTCCACATCATGACCTGCCTAAGTACAGTTTAATAGTTACCACCAAAGACAACCATTGTAGACAAGCTATTAGCTATTACCAAAAAGTTATTTTCTTAGCAATTTATGTCTACACTCTGTATGGGATTTGCTTCTGCATCAACTCTTTCCTCACTCCCTCCATATCCACTCCTCTCCTTTAGTGAGAAAGAAAATATGGTTGTTATTTCTTTTTTTTAATACACTTTTATGTACTAAGATATGGTTAGTATTTCTTTTTTCTTTTTTAATACACTTTTGTGTATTTTATTACACATCATAATGAGTTTCAGGGTGATAGGAACAGACATGCACACAGCACTTGGCATGTTTTCCTCCAGATCTCACCCCACTCCCTCCCCCTCACTACTGAGATTGGCATTGATAATTTCATATATGTACATAGCATTATTAAAATAGCAATTAAATAAACTCCAGAAGTTTAGTGAGTCTATCCATTTGCAATTCAAATGGTTTGGTGGGGGAATACACCCAGTTGTACACATGTAAAAAGTTTGGCAGATTAAACAGTCACAGCGATGCTAATGAATGATTTCTGGTTGTGGCAGGGGTATGGACTTTAAAATAGGTTTTCTTTGAAATTATAATAAGAAGTTGAACTTTGGATCATTATTACTCAAGCTTTTTTGGATCCTTATTTTCTGAGTAAAATGTAGTGCAAATAAGCAGATAATATTAGAAACCATTTTTGCTGTGATACGATGTAGTTTTGTGTACCATAATTATTATTTCATATTAAGTTAGAGAACAACAAATGTGCTTCTGTATATATACATAAAAAGTTATTTTAAAATATACCATTGTTATACCTGTTCCATTGTTGTACATATTTAATTTTTATTCATTTATAAAATGATCCTCACATTTCCTCTAAAAGATTCACACATAGACTTAGATGTTTGGTATCTTACCATGTTTTTTAAAATATCACTTTAAGCCAGGTGTGGTGGCACACACCTGTAATCCCAGTACTTGAGAGGCTGAGACAGGAGGATTGCAGGTTCAAGGACAGACTCAGCAACATAGCAAGACTCTCAGAAACCTAATGAGACCCTGTTTCAAAACAAAAAATAACAAAAGGGCTAGAGATGTAGCTCAGAGGTAGAATACCCCTGGGTTCAAACCCCAGTACCACATAAAAAAGTAAATAAAGTAAAATATCACTTTAACTTATGTTTGTTCTTTAAGATTTGTAAAATGAAGATCAGGCTGATTAGTGGTATCACATGCATGAAAAGCTTAAATAATGATGTCAATAATAGCTACTAAAGGGCACTCTGTTATCTACTAAAGGGCACTCTCTTTCCCATTGTGATGTTTTCAGTAATTCTTCCCAAGGGCAAAATCTTAGAAGTCAGTTGGTCTTAAGGAGACTCTTCCCCTCCATATACTGTCTCATAAAAAGATGACCGCCACAGGGCAACTTCTGTGTCCCTGTGTCCAGACTCTTTTGGAAGGGAGCAGGTTGTGGTGAGGTTAGCCTAAGGGAACTGCCTAGTTCTCTATATGTCCTACAAGGAGCACAGATCCGGTCCCCTCTATCTAGAGTGACACTTCTCCTGCAGAGGTTAGTGGTAGGATAAGGCCAAGAAAATCAATGCCAAGTCTGGATGAAAGGAAGGAAATTGCAGATCACCTACACCACAGGTTCAGTGAGCAAATTGCTATGAAATATTCTTAGTACCCATTTCTTTAGTATAACAAATCTCCAAAGTGTTTCTTTCAGTGACACATGCCAGTTATTTGGATTATATACAAAACAGAGTTGGTAACAGAGAAATGAAACAACCCTTACAAATATTTAGATACACTGCCTTGAAGTGAATTGATTTGGTCCATACATTTTCTGTTAAGCAGTTTCCGAAAGGTAAGGAGTAACAAACCACAATTTCAAAATTGTTCCTTCAGAACGAAGTCTGTTTTTGTGGTGAATTAATATGGGCACTAACTATCTAGAGAAATTCTCCTCATGACGACCATAAACTTAGAGTACAGGTTGGAGAGATGAGAGAAGAAAATGTGAAGCTCATGTGAGTAAAAAGCTACTTTATGTACCAGACTGATGTCTAAGCAGACTGACCCGCCTTGCAGATGCCCAGGAAAATGCCTTACATTTGCACATGTGAGTTCAAATCCATTATTTTATTCTCCCCATCACATGATGGGCCAGAATTACTGAGTCTGTTCATAAATGAGGACACTCAGACCCAAATAGTTTAAATAGCTATCACTTAAATAGCTATCACTTATATAACTGATAAATGATATATTGAATGAAATCATTTATTTATTCCCAGTTTAAGGAGACTAATTTAGCAAGAAGAAATCTGTGCCAAGCACAGTGCCACAGTCCCTGGAGCTCATTCCATAATGAAAGAGACAGATTCAGAAACAACTAATTAAAATGTGAAAACAGCAATGACAGCAATGTATATAGTGTATTTGGGGATCATAGAGAAATGGCATTAAACCCAGGTAAAGGAAGCGTTCTAGAGACGATTCCTGAAACAAGCCTTACATATGACACAGGTGTGTAGTGATATCAACAATATCTACGAAAGGGGCCCCAGACCAAGCTGGGGTAGGGTGGGATAGTGTTTAGGTGAGAACAGCAGTGGGGTTTGGAGGAAAGTATCAGAAAAGACATGTGGCCAGAGGTGTAAGCAGGAACCAGATCTTGAAGGGCTTAGGGCCAATAGGATCTTCGTCTGAAGGGGGCAGATGGTTGGATTTTCACTTTAGAGGGTAAATTTTAAGAGAATAATATTAGAGATAGGGATATCATGTAGGAGCTCATGCCAGAAGATGAGGAGGATGAGGACCCAGACAAGGAGCAAAAGAGAAGGAATGCGATCAAGAAATGTGGTGGAGGTAAAATTGATGGAGCGTGGTGATTTATCAGAATGTAAAGGAGACTGAAAATCAAGGACACACCTCAGGTTTTTAGCATGGGTGACGTGGTAGGTGGTGGAGACACTGACTGAAATGGAGAATACAGGGGGAAACTGGTGAGTGCAGTTTGGGGTGCCTGTGGGGATCTGGGAGGAGTGCAATTTGACAATGTAAAAATGACTGCAATCATACAGAGATACTTTCAGTGATTTGAAGAATAGTGGGCTAAGTACTGAGTGTCAGGAAAACTGAACACTTAATGGAATGGGAAGATGGGAAGGCTGATCAGAAGGTGGGGGATCCAGGAAGAGGATCTTAGAAGACAAAGATTGAAAGTTTCCTGGGTAAGTGACCCACAGAGGTCCAGTAAGACAAGAACTGAAAATTCCCATGGGGTCGGAGTTGGGAAGCCATGGGTGACCTTGGTTAGAACAGTTTCCAGTACAGTAGTGGGTGTACAGAGTGCTCATGAGTTGAGGAGGGAATAAGAATAAGAAAGCAGAGTCTTGAAAACTACCAATGGAAGAACGTGTAAGATCACCAAGATTTAAATGCTTTTGTAGACTGAGGGGAAGAAGAAAAGAGGAAAAGGCTGAGAAAGGAAGGTGGTATTTGGAACAAGAGGGTTAAGAATTTGGTTTTGACCTGGGTTCAAATCCTATTTCTGTGGCTTCATAGCTATGTGCCCTCAGGTATGGTCCTTAATCTCTCTGAGGTTAAATTCTTCATTTCCGAAGCAGGCATATTAGCCAGGCATGGTGCATGTCTGTAATCCCAGTACTTGGGAGGCTGAGACAGGAGGATAGCAGGTTCAAGGCCAGCCTCAGCAACTTAGTGAGACCCTGTTTCAAAATAAAAAATAGAAAGGTATGGGAGTATATCTCAGAGGTAGAATGCCCCTGGATTCAATCCCCAGTACCAAAAAAATTAATAATAATAAAATAAAATAGGCATATTAATTCCTACCTTAGGATTATTATAATACAAATAATATAGGGAAAACCTTACCACAGTAGTTAGCAAATGATATTCCATCAATAGCTTTTTTATTATAAAAATGCAAGGAGGTCAGAGAAGCAAAATTATGTAATATTTTTGCCAATTGAAATATTATACCACCTTATTAGATGTTTGGAACTTTATGTAGTCATTTTAATCCTTAAATATCTTAGATCAAACTATATAATAACTGAATATATTTAAACTGATGTACTAATTACATCCTAATCATATAAGAATTAGTAACATATTTATTTTAACACATTACTCGGAGTAATTTTGTACTTAAAAAACAAAATACCCTTATTAAAGAAAAATTTTTTTCACTTAAATGAAGATCAAATCTGTCTATGTATACAAATATTTTTGGTAACCTGATTTTTTTATGAAGCTGGAAAATGATAACGTGAAAATAGATCACTCTTTTACTTTAAAACCAAAAAATGATACTTGCTAAATTTTCTAAATCTGCATATTTTCTCTATGGATTAGATTTTCAGAGTCTAGGGTTCTTGACTTTTAGGTCTCACTAATATTTGTTCTGTTATTTTAAACTGACAAGGTAGAGCAACATGCAGTTCTTCAGTCCCTTCTTATTTCTTGTAGCATTCACAGATCTGTACCTGGCCCTTTTTTTTCTCCAATTAGTGAAGATAAGGATAATGTGTGACAATATAGGCAATGAAGTTGAGAAGTGGCAATTATCCCCATTAATAATTAGAAATGTGATTATATGAACATTTATTGCTTAATCAAGTAGGTTTTAGAGTGTCCATTAGTAAAAATGTTTATTATTAAATGTCAGCAGGGAATAGAAAATAGTAGAGGAAACGCCATGGGGAGGCCCTCTAGACGGGAAGACTAAATTTTGACTAATTGCTCATTTAGTGAACTCACGGAGCGTTTTCTTCCTCTTTGAAATTCATTCTTCCCTGACCTGACCAGCTAGTGTGAAAATTGGTCTGCAGATTTGACATCTGGGAGAGGCTGTCCTCACCTCTTGATTCTAATGATGTCAAATAATTTCATTTCTCTCATCTGTGTTTATTCTCTTTTCCAAAAGCCGTCATTTCTCCCTCTAATAACTGTTTAAGTTTCTTGCAGGCAAAAGATTATACTAGTTATACTAGATTAACTAATGCCAGGTTCTTACAAACATTTTAAATATCTTGTTAAAGAGTGAGATTTAAAAATTCCTAAAATTCTAATTTTTACTCAACAAGTAATATTTAATCATTTTTGTACTTTAATATAATGTTACCTCATTTTTATGGTAACATCATATTAAAGTTACCATATATAATGTATATATATATATAAAGTTACCATATATAATGTATATATATAATGTATATATATAATGTTACCATAAATGTTACCATTTATGGTAACATTATATAAAAACATTAGCATTATATTAAACATTATATTAAAATACATAAATGTGATTACTTGTGAAAATTATTTGTAGACAATATATGTTTTCCTAATTACATAATTATAATTGATTTCACCCATTCTGCCTAAAACATCATAAAGTATCACATACAATACAAACAGTTACAATACTTCATAAGATTGTTGTCAGGATTAAATGATATAATATATATAAATATTTAACAATTCTTGGAACATAGAAATTTTTTCAATAGTAAATATTTTTGTTATTAAGATCCAAGGTAAGCTGGGCATGGTGGCACACATTTGTGATCCCAGTACTTGGGAGACTGAGACAGGAGGATCACAGGTTCGCAGCCAGCCTCAGCTACTTAGTAAGGACCTCTGCAAGTTAGTGAGACCGTGTTTCAAAATAAAGAATAAAAAATAGGGCTGGGGGTATAGCTCGGAGATAGAATGCCCCTGGGTTCACTCCCCAGTACTGAAAAAGAAAAGATTCAAGGTAAGAGAACCAAGGTTCTCTGATAGCTTTTCATTTTAATATTTTACCTTCTTTTTAGACATGTGCTGTGTGTGTGTGTGTGTGTGTGTGTGTGTGTGTGTGTGTGTGTGTGTGTTGCCAGGGGTGGAATCTAGGGCCTCATACATGCTCGGCAAGCACTCTACCACTGAACCATATCCCCAGCCTTTCTTTTTAGATATTTAGAACATTTTAGGTATAATCAATTTTAAACCCATAATATCTTATAATCAAAATACATAACAACTAAATGTCTTAAAACTTATGTCCATACTTCTCAGAAAAATATTAAAGATAAATCTGTTTTAAAAATTCCACAAAATGTAACATTATTAGGTAATTTGGCAATGTATGATAGTTAGCACCTTCAACAACCTGCCCTCAAAAGGGTCCTCGCCCAACCTCAGCCAAACTTAGATGACCCTACAGAGTCCTGGGATGGGCTCCCTCAGAGTGACTCGGGACCACACTCAACCAACTCCTCACTGGGACAACAACTCATACTGACTCCACGAGGTGGCCGGCCCTTAACACTGGAACAGGGAAGTAAATGAAAGACAGGGCATGTGTGATAAAATACTGTACACCAGATAGAAGGAATGAATATGTCACCTTGAACGGTGCTCAGAACTAAGGTAAGGGGAAAAAGATGAGTGTGCATATCATGACACAGTAAAACACACACACGCACACACACACACACACACACACCCCAAGACTAGGTACTGTTTGTGGATGCATCTTATAAGATATAAAAACAGATTAGAAGTTGGGGAGGAGCGTGGGAGAGAATATAACTGGGAATTGTGGGCAAATGGGAACTCCAGATTTATTTTTTATAATAAAGGAGACTTGGGGGAAATAAGTCATTTATTGACAGCTAATTCTGGGGAGTGAGTATGTGAGGGTTATTATTTTATTCTATGTGCTTCTCTGCATTATTTAACTTTCTAAAAATGAATGAGAACTCTATGAAAGCTAGAGGCTAGCTTATGTGGCCAGCAAAAGGTGGTGGTGGTTGGTGCCATATTGCCCATATAATTTAGTTAAAACCAGTACACTAATATTTCCTTTCAGTTAAACTGACTTAAGTGTATATATGTTTTCCAAAACAGGGCCATCCATACTAGCTTTGGGCAAATATTTTTATTTAGCAAATATGTGTAGCATTTATGGTGTGTCTAAAAGTATAATGTTCAGAGGTGGTGAATTCAGGGTTCTCTAAGGTGCAGAATCTGAAATGAAATATATGAATTGTCTGGCTGTGGTGTATTAAGGATAAAACCTAGTGAGGACTGTGGTAAAATAGAAAGTTTCAGCTTAAGGCATCCCACTGAAGTTCAAAATGTTTTTAAAAACTATGCTAGTCATCTAAATGGGACTTTGAGCCAAATTCTCCCACGACTGCAAGTCTCCAGTCTCCATGTAGACACTGAGATAGGACTTAACTCTTGGAAAATCACGCCAGTCGCCTGTTCTGAAAAGGTTTATCTCCACAGCTTTTCTAGGAATTGCCCTGATGGGATAAATGAAATGAATCACCTTAGTATTCAGAATAAATGGGTAATTATTTATGTGCATAAACGAGGAAAAACAAGTTAGCAATGAGGATGGGCAACGGTACATAACCACAGAGACGGACAGCGTGGGTTGGCCTGATTTTAGTAATTAGTACAAAACAGCTTCCTAGATGTAAGTTCCAAAAATGGCTTAGTGTCAGCTATGTCCACGTGTTATTCAGACCAAACATGTAGAATGGAACACTGAGGGGAGAGAAAAGGTAAAAGGAGTGATAGGCACCCTGAGACGTAGTTTATCTGTTCGAATAGTGAGAAGCTTGGTTTGGGGAGAATGTGGTGGGACCAGGATGGGAGCCTCAGGTGTGGCAAGTTAATAAGCAATTTCCCACCTGGAAAGATCAGCGGAATTTCAGCCTTCCCCTGCTTGATTCCAGAGGCTAGCATGCTCCAGAGAGAGCAGAGGGAGCTCCCTAGTGGCCAGAGCCTGCAGTTCAGCCCCTCCGCCCTGGCAGCACAGCCTTGCAGCTGAGAAAGAGCCAGCCCAACAAAAGGCATTGGAGGAGGCTGGGTTCAGAGAGGAGCCCCCTCTCCACCAGAATCACCAGCTTGTGGAGGAGGCATGTGGGAGGGGGAAGAATTCGCTTCTCCCCACTTCATGTGTTCCATTTTCTTAGTAGTTTTGTGACTTTAATCATTACTAGTCAGCAGTGAGAAACCCCGAGTCATGTTTTGTCAGCTGGATTTCCCAAATGTGAATATAAATTGACTTTCTCTGGTGGAATTGGTACTTTTGTTTTCTGATTAGGGAACAAAATTGAGATTTTTGTTTCCTTAATGTATTAATCTGGTGTGCTGTTTTCATTAATTCCAGAAGTGGGAAGCTAAATAATCATTTAGAAGCTGCTATTCATGAGGCCATGAGTGAACTGGACAAAATGTCTGGGACTGTAAGTTAATTTATTTTACCATTATACTGTGTTTCTTTGAAAATAAATTGTATTTCACTTTTTGGCAAAGTCTCTTGAATATTGTCAAGCAACCCATGGAATAATACTAAATTACTAGACAAGGAAAAAAAAAAGACCAGTATCAGGAAAGATTCAAAGATATTTAAGAAAAAATAAACTAGAGGTGTTAACTATGTCTTTTCTTTCTGAGGTAAGTAACATTTGTTTTCCTATATAAAATTCTGTTTTTGTTTGAGTTTTTTTTTTTTTTTTGTACTAGGACTTGAACCCAGGGGCATTCTACCTCCAAGCTAAACCCCCAGCCAGCTTTTTAATATTTTATTTTGAAAGAGGGTCTCACTAAGTTGCTGAAGGTCTCACTAAATTGTTGAGACTGGTCTCGAACCTGCAATCCTCCTGTCTCAGCCTCCCAAGCACTGGGATTACATGTGTGTGCCACAACATCTGGCTCCTATATAACATTCTTTTAAAATGTGAGCAGCAATATATTGCTTCTGTATTTGACTCTGCATCGCAGTGGCCATTACTGTTACCAAAATATTCAGTAAAGCAAATTTCTCTCTGTCTATGGAACAAAAAAGTGAGATTGAAAAGTTTAGTCAAGATCAAGAATCAATAGACCTCTCATTTTCCTTCTACTTTTGCCTTAAAAGTATAATATTTGGCACAAAATTCTGTTGTTAAATTGTAAACAAAAACTCTGGTTTTAAAGTAGTGTCTATGTTTCCCTTACATTTTTATCAAACTATGCACGTAATAGTGTTGAATGTGAGAAGTTTAATCACTATCCTCTAATTCACGGATTAGCTCATGTAAACACTCAAAATATAATTTTAGTAATCTCCATAAATATGTGAATATCTAAGGCCATGTAGCAGTGAAAGATAATTTCTTTTACTTGACACTTTGAATTAACAAGGCTATCTGAATTCCAACAACCCATCCAGTGGCTACTGGATAATAGATGGAAGCTAGAGATTCACAAAATGCTGGGATTGGCCAGGTGTGGTGGTGCACACCTGGCCAATCCCAGTACTTGGGAGGCTGAGACAGAAGGATTGCAGGTTCGAGGACAGCCCCAGCAACATAGCGAGAATCTCAGCAATCTAGGGAGGCACTGTTTCCAAACAAAAAATAAAAAGAGCTGGAGGTATAGCTGGAGGTAGAATGCCCCTGGGTTCAATCCCCAGTACCAAAAAAAAAAAAAAATACTGGGATTGGTCTGGGCTTTAGAGAAATTTTGTAATCCAATCCATCTCACAAATGGGTGGATTGAGTCCCTTAGATATTAAATTTCCTGGTAGACTTTCAGGAAATTTCTACAGCAGTGATTATAAATGCAAACATCTTCTAGGGCCATGCAAATAATATCAATGAATCAAATAGATCAGGTAAGAGAACAACAGCAATTTGAGTGCATTGAGAGAAGCAATGAAGGTGCACTGGTTGGGCAGGCTAGCCATCAACCCCCAGTCCTAGCCACAGCCCAGCAGAGGCCACAGCCCACTTGAGTCTGGTGCTGGCTGAGGAAGAGGTGCTCCACACCATTGATGAGGGGCCTGGATTCTTTTTGAATCTAGTGTCCACCATTCCTCAGGACCTCAGAGTACTCCATGTATCCATTGCATCCAGCCCAGCAGGTAAAAGAAAAGAGCGTATGCAGAGGACTGTGAGCATGGTTCCTATGGGCTAGGCCTGGAAGCTGATCACTTCTGCTGATTTTCCATTGACCTGCCCATATGACTTTCCATATGGTCTTCTTAACTCAAGTGGACTAGGAACTATAGTATGCACTGGACCTGCCCAGAAAAGAGAAATGGGTTCAGCCATCATCTCACTACTCTCTGCCTCAGGACATTTGGCCTTTGTGGCCAACAGGCAACCAGAGGGGCATGTGCCTGCAGCCTGGGGGCACGCGCTCTCTCCAGAAGGAGTTCCTTCTTCCATGCGCCAGCAGATCCTAGCCATGTGGAAACTTGCTGGCCTTGCAAGATATCCCTGTTTTTCATGAGAAGCCAGAAGTCTGGAAGTATAATTTCTCATTTTTGCAATTATTTTAAAAATATTAAACCACTATATGGCTAAATGAAATACCTTCTGTCACAGATTACTAGTTTGCAGTCTTGAATAAAGACTTCTTTCTTCAATTATAAAAAGCCTTCAGTTATAGCTGTCAGTTATAGTTTTAAAAACTGTATATGGAGTGCATTGGGAGGAAGAGGCAGTTTGAGAAACTCTTAAATGTTATTTTTAAATCTTAAATATTATTATCATTATTATTATTATTATTATTATTATTGCAGTACTGGGGATTGAACCCTGGGGCATTCTACCTCTGAGCCACGCCCCCAGCCCTATTTTTTATTCTTTATTTTGAAACAGGATCTCACTAAGTTGCAGAGGGCCTCACGAAGTAGCTGAGGCTAGCTGCGAACCCGAATCCTCCTGTCTCAGCCTCCCAAGTACTGGGATTACAAGTGTGCGCCACCATGCCCAGCTTAAATATTATTTTTTAAAAAGCATTCTGCATTAGCCTTTGCTGTTGGCTAAACTTGTGTATGTGCATATGGTGCTGGGAATTGAGCCCAGGGCCTCCCACATTCTAGGCAAACCCTCTACCACGGAGTCACACCTCCAGCCCCTAAACATTATTTTTAAAACATACAATTGAGCCAACTTTTAGTGGATCTCAAGAGCTGATTGTGTACATCTCTTCTGAACTCTTATTTTATATTATCAGAAAAATTCTTCTATTTTTTAGCAATGATAATTCTGTTAACATCATTTTGCTTACCTCTGGTATGCTCCGAGCAGTATATTTGACTTTAATTGCACACCAATTCTTTGTAATAAATATGACTCATTAAAAGTTCTCTACTTGAAAATGATGTCTTAAAAGCGATTAACTCATCATCATTGTAGCTGAGTACTTAAATTATTTTTAATACTTTTATTGGTGCATTATAGTCTCACATCATAATGTAGTAAATAGTGTCATCCATGCACACAGCAATTGGTGAGTTTTCCCCCTCCCCACTGCCCCCTTCCCCATACATGATATTGAGATTGGCATTGGTATTCTCATATATGTACATAATATCCATGGAAGTGTTTCCTTCGTTAATTCTCCCTCTCCCCCACAGAACTTAAGTTCTGTGACATCACATGGGTAGGTTGAAATTGGCCATGGAAGCATTTACACCATAGAAATTGTCAAATGCTACAATGGACTTATGTACAAATACCATTTGTTGAGCATTTGCTATGCCACTGCCTTGGACCCGACCTGCCTTTCCAGGGTCTTGACCTTGCTCCCTCCCATCAGTAGCCATGTTACAAAGTGGGACATCTGATTACATCGCCCCTACCCCTGCCCCTCAAAATCATATCTGCTATCTAAGGCTCTGCTGCTGTTCAACACCTGTTCAATGAGATGCACAGCCTTAAATGCTTCTAGTTCCTGCATAACTATATAAAGAAGAGTTGAATTAATTGCTCTTCTCAGACTACACACACCCAGACCTGCCAACAGATGGTAGTATATTCTATTTTCCATCTTGATTCTTCTCACAAACAAACATCTTTGAGCTGAGCTATGTGTGCATGCTCTTATGATCTTTGACACTTCTTAGTAGTTATAAAATAAGTAGGGTGATGAAGTAAAAGAAAAACATGTTTGTGCTCTTTTCCAGGCTGTAGTGATGTTGGAGATCTAGAGGTCTCTGGCAGGAGAGGCTTTCTTCCTGCCTTAAATGTATAGTGGGGGCAGCACCTGCACGTGGCATTCTCCACACTTGATTTTCTCCAGTTCATCCTCGTGTCCCACTGTTTACCGGAGTCTGCAGAGTGTGGCTCTGCTTATCACTTTCTGGTATTCCTCATCCTTTGCACTGTGGTCTCCGTACATAGTTTATATGCCTCGGGATATCAGTGATTTAAAGTGAAAGCCGGAGTCTGTTCCTTACCCTATTTCTGTGTTGGCAATCATTTGATGCTTGTGATTTCAACTACCTTTGTTGTTGTTTTTTCCACCTTTTTACTTCCAGGTTCACCAAATCCCACAGGGAGACAGACAAATGAGACCCCCCAAGCCCAAGAGGAGGAAGATCTCCAGATAACAGAGACTACTCCACTAATGCGCAGTGTTAATCAAAGGAGCATGCACAGATGTGTGTGTATATAGGTATTGATACGGCCACTGTCGTATCAATATTAAACTATGGCAGATAACTACCACCACGGGGTGCTGAAGGAAACAGTGATACAAAAGTGTTTTGATCAGGAAAGATAATGAATGTTGGAAAAAACAATCAAAATCCCTGTATGATGAGAGTGATAAATGGTCAAGAAATTACTGAGAAACTCTTTTTCTATAATACTAAAATTGTGATTATAAGAAGTCGTCCAAATGTTTCTGAAAAATTTTCAATGTTGTATATAGGAAATACAGAATTTCATGGTGATACCAGAAATGTAAATATTGTACAATATTGTCATGTACAAGCGTACCTAATGCACACTTTATCTTTTATTGTACAAAGAAATAGTGTACAAAATTCTTTGGTTTCTATGGAGTACACCTACCAGAGACTACCAGTGTAAAGTGATAAATAAAAATACAACCTAAATGCTTTTCTATGATAATGTAAAAGATGCTGGTTTTGTATTTAACAGCAGAGATGAGGCATGATGATGTAATATCTGAATTATGACACACTGCACACCACTGAGTGTCCATTTATATTGTCTATTTGGAATGAACCTTGCCTAGAAGCACTGGACTCAATTTTGGGTGTCGAGGAAATTGTAACCTTGCAGATTTCTAAAGGGATGAGGGCTCACAGGTCAAAATTAAGAATTCAGAAACTGCAACCATTTGTTGCATATTTTTTTTACCTAAGTTTTAAAATAGAATAGGTTTTATAAAAAAATCTTAGATGGAATATTTTACTCAGCCATTTCTGTAGTTAATATTTGATAGCCACCTGTTGAACTAGATAGCTTACCACCAATGATGCTCAGAAGTAAAGTTTTTTGTTTTGGGGTGTTTTTTTTTTACAAATATCTGACAAGGTAAAACTTTCTATTTCCACACATGGGGGCAAAAACCCCACTTTGAAACCATTATCAGAGGTAAGGGTGATTATAGTTCAGTTTTTTAGTAGCAGCAAAAATAAATACAAATCATCAAGGCAAACTTCCTATCCACTCATCAGTATTACTTAACCCAGAAGTTAAGGTGGCTTACAAAATTATTAGCAATGGTAATTTTTTATCAGTATTATGTAACATATCAGATTTATTTTATTTAAAGAATTATTTATACCATTAACAGATTCTTATATATATATTAATGTGGCTGAAATGTGCAGGTTAAATCTATTAACCAAATTATTTATATTATATTAAGTAAGAAAAAATGTGAAACAAATGTAGAGAGAAAATACCGCATTACAAGTATACAAACCTAAAACTGTGAGCCATTGTAAAGTACAAGGTAATTAATAAGAAATGTAGCACAATAGAACTTTCCGTCTTTTTTTTTTTTTTCTCAGTTTTTGTGGTGGTGGTATAACCCTGTCTCCCAGGAAGTTAAGCAAAGTTTCAGGCCACCAGCCTGGCTTCTGTTGATGATTGTCAAAAGAAGGAATCCATTATTCCTTTTTCTTAGAACCACCAGCCCCACCCCAAACACTCAGAACACTGCCTGTCCTCTATCTAGGGGGTCACTGTCGGCCTAATACTCAGCTCCTGGGACGCTTTCCAGAAACAGCCTCTGGATCCCCAGATACCACCACCTCCCCACTCCTCTCCCATCTGCTCCCCAAACTCAGTCCCGTCATGTAGCAGAGTTCCAGTAACTCAGGAAAAGGAGACCAAGGTTCCCCCTAAAGCTGGTTTCTTGGGGCCACAGCACAGAGCACACCCCCTGGGCTCAATATTGATCGCAACAGTCCTTACTTCTTCCCCCAGGACCCCTGTGTCTCTGTCCCTTCTGTTCCCACCCTCACCCCTACCCGTGAGCCCAGTGGAATGCACCTGGCTACACTGGGCTTCATGGGCGGGAAGTAGGAGCCCCTCCTGCAGGGGGTAGGTTCATTTTGTGAAGCAATCTTCTGTGCAGTTCAGTTGACACATTTGTGTTCTAAGTTGATATATTTGATATATTTAAACCATGAATGTTCTTTTTTTTGCACCAACCTGCTTTTCTACTGTTTGTCTACGCAGTTGTGCACATATGTGTTTGTGTGTTGGGTGTGTCTGCATTTGTCTTATGTGTTGATATCTAGAAGACATTTTCAGCCTTGGCATTCCTGTCTGCAGACTGAGTGTGTGTCGACCAAGCCTTCCTTTTGGTCTTTTGAGGGAATTGGGTTTGTCTTCCCCATTGTTGTGCACTTTACATCGGTGGGCCATGTAAAGTGTGTTCCCACTCATCATCTCACTGGTCGCTATGGCTTTGATGTGGGTGCTAGGTGTAGTTGTCTCAGTCCACACGGGGTATTTTCCTTTCTCTTACAGTTAAGTAGTTTCATGTAAGCAGTTAATGTAAATACTGTTAGCATTTTAGGTCATGCAGCACTGTAACATTTTTTTAAATGTTGCACCTACTTTACAATTAAAAATTTGGTCACTCGTACTTCAATTCTGCCCATAGAGCCATTTGTTTCTCTGTATTAAAGCCAATTCTTTTTTTTTTTTTTTAGTGAAGGCTAGCCCTTCTATGTTAGTGAACTTTTTATTCCCTAAAATAAACCTTTTAAAAAACAAATCCAAGAATGGGAACAGAATGAGAATTTTTTGGTCCTTTAAAGAACATAATAGTCCCTGCTGTAAAAGGAAATCTGATTTTATTTGATGTCCCTTAACAGTCCTAGGAAGCACAAGAATAGACTACATATCTAAGTAGTTTTTAAAGATTATTTCAAATGAGTGAAAATTAACTGAGCAGCTCTTGTGTGATTTGTCTTGTTTGTAGCATTAAAAAAAACCAGGATTTTTGTTTACTTCAAGGAGCATTTTTGGCTTGTACTTTTCAGTCGCATTATGAATGAAAAGGCTTTAAGAAGAACATTCATCCCTCATGATATCACAGGCCACACTTAGTCTTTTATTTAGACCCTGACTTTTGAGTTTTTGCTATGTCTGTTTTTTAAGTAAGCACAACCTTCGTACTTTGACAAAACACTGCGGAACTGTGGGAGGAGCCGAGGGCTCCATTATTTTAGGTTCTGCAAGTTTATGAAGATTCTTATATGACCATAATAGCAAATTGACGTTAATGTTGGTAATCTTCCATGCAGTTTGCAATGTTCCCTTGCAAATCACAAACAATTTTGCATTAGGATTTTAAAATCTAAGATGCTTAAGATGTTGGTGGCATTACTCTTTCTGAAAAGAAAGTCAAGATTCTAGACCTTACCAAAAATCTGGTACCTTGCTTACTTTGCCCATTTATGCCCAAATGGTATAATGCAAGACTCAAGACTTTTCCACGTAGTGTATAAAATAAATTGTGCATTACTTAATTCATTTGGGGGATATGAACAAAAGATATCAATCAGCCATAACTGTAATATTGAATTAGTTTATTTCTTTCATTCACTATTCTATCACATTTGCATTAGCCAAAGAGATAATAAGAACATTAGTAATTCATATGTGTAAACAACCCAGAAGTGAATATTAAATCAGTGAGCCAAAAAGCAATAAACAACTCAAGCATGGGAAATCCTGCTAACAGTGGAGAGTCTGATACAGAAAAAAACTATATAAAAAGCATTATCTTCAAATATGAAAGATTAATTTGTATCTACTGTAAATATGTATTATCAGCCTTATCTGCTTTTATACACACTGTGTGTGTACTTCAGTGACCTTTTATAAACCAGAAAAATGGTTGATTTAATCATTTGTTATGTAAATACAAAGTT
>PVJS01033221.1:0-22303 GCA_004027185.1 Glis glis | reverse complement strand
TAGATATAGGATCATATCATCTGCAAATAGAGATAATTTTAGCTCTTCTTTTCCTATTTGAATTCCTTTGATATCCTTCTCCTGTCTTATTGCTCTGGCAAGAGTTTCAAGGACTATGTTGAAAAGGAGTGGTGATAGTGGGCATCCTTGTCTTGTTCCTGATTTTAAGGGGAATTCTGGCAATTTTTCCCCGTTCAATGTGATGTTGGCTTTGGGTTTCTTATATATTGACTTAATGATGTTAAAGTATAAAAATAATGATAAAGTATAAAAAAATACTTAATGATAAAGTATAAAAAAAATAGGGCCGGGGGTGTAGCGCGGAGGTAGAATGCCCCTGGGTTCAATCCCTGGTACCGCAAAATAAATAAATAAATAAATAAAAATAAAAAAATTTTAAAAAAGGGAAAAGGGTCTGTGAGAGGGTCCAAGGAAAACATTTCAAGGAATATGAAGAGCTTTTGGTTTGAGTGTTTGCCCACTCCCTTTTTCAAAATATACTAGAAAGCAGATAAATGAAGAAGAAAAGAATCTGTTTCTCCTGTTTTTACTATGGGGTTTATACTATGGGGTGGGGAAGGGCTGCCACAGAATCCGGTGATGTCTGGGAAGCATCCTAAGTTCCCTTTGAGTTCTGGCTCTTTATGATCCAGTCTACAGTGCAGTTGTGCTGAGAAGGATATTTTCACTGAGTGAGTGGGTGTCCGCAGCCCTCTTTCTGTCACCTCAAGGCCTAGGTGAGCAATGTACACAGTGCCACTCAGGTCACTGCCCTTGCTGTAAATAATAAAAGTCCCTGTCCCTGACCCAAGTGTTGGATGGCTTGCCAGCACCCATGAAACACAGACTAATATAGGTTGCAAGTAAGGTGAGATCTGAAGGCCTTCACTGTTGCTGACAGTCACCCGCTGAGAGCAAGCGGGAGGTGTCAGGAATGTGAAGAAAGAAGAAAAGGACCACACACTCCTCTTGGGGAGCAGGAAGGGCCACTTAGGAAGAAAGGGTTGCATTTTGCAGTCATGAAATGAGAGTGCTGTGGCTCAGCTCAGTTGCGTTTTTCCCTCCAGTAACACTCAGCTGCCTCAAGTGAGGATTTGGAGAGGGCAGAAGGACACCTTAGTATGGCCTGCCCGGCACGGTGACTGCTGTAGCGAGTGGACACAGCGAATCCTGGTGGGGTTGAAGGAAGGGAAGGCAGAGCCAGCCAGCAAGCAACTTATTAGTCACAGCAAATGCCACTGGTGCCATGCCTCCGCCCTTGCCATTGTAGTGCACACAGGCTGATTGCCACCTGCTGGCACCTGCTCATCTGAGCCTGAAGGCCTTCTCTGCCACTGGAACCCACCTCACCCCATGTGTCGCAGGCCAGAGGAGTCCAGGAGTAATGACTGATGGAAGGCTCGCTCCCTCTTCCTCTCTGTATTCTACCTCCCTTGCCCTCGGGGTCGGATGACTGAAGCGTGCACCTCACCCAGCTCCCAACGTCCTCCGGTGCGTGTAACTGGCTGGATCAGGCACCTTCATCTGCTGCCTTTCATTTCTTCACTCTCAGTGTTTTCTTCACCTCCCACAAACTACTTTCCCCCGTCTTAGTGTCTGAGTCCACTCCTGGGAGAACCCGACTTGGGCTGTTTGTTAGTTAAGGTCACATTGTGAGAGAGCTTCCAATGTGTTGGATTCATCAAAAGATGCGAGATGCGCATCACGCGCTTTCCCCAAAAGGTAGGGAAGAATACCAGCTAATGCCTTGGCACCACGGCTTTTTGATTTATCAAGGTGTTGCCGTGAAAAAGTCAGCAAACACTGAGCCCATTAGAACTCTGATTTCCTGTGTGTGTGAGGAGCAGGCAGAAACTCAGCATCATCTCCCTAGGAGACATGATTTATGAGACTTGAGACAAAGACAGTGTGATCCAAGGAGTTCATGTCCCAATCAAGTGTACACTTTGCCTCTTGCCTGGCATACAGTAAAATCTCAGTAACCATGAGTGGGTGCATGGATGGATGGATGAATGAATAGATGGAAGGAAGGAATTTCAATTCTTTTGCAATCACCAAATATTAAACTGCCTGTGTCAGACTGGGCCTTTGCATCCCCCAAACTTCCAGCCACAGGGATAAACCTTATTTTTAAGAAGTCAAGTCTAGGACCCAGGATAATGGAGATCAGCAATTTCTCTCTTAATAACTAAGGTGGCCAGTGTTCTTAGGGCACGTAACAGAGCTGTCATCTCAGTCCTTGGCATATGTCATTAGTAGATTATTGGTGATCCACAGATAATTAAATATACTCCCTTTTTAGTTTATGTTTTATGATACTAGAGATTGAACTCAGAGCTTCTCACACACTAGGTAAGTGTTTTACCACTGAACTACACCCCCAGCCCACTTTCTTTTTCTTGATAAAAGAAGAAAGTGGCTTTCAGTGATTGGGGAGTTCAGATATTATTTCCTCCATTGTCTCTGTCATTTCACTTTACAGTCGGCTTATGCACCAGTATCTACAACGAAACAATTCTTAAAAACAAACCAAATGTGGATTTGGAGTATTTATTGAGCTTCATAGTACACTACAGGAAATACAGAAGAACCCACTGTCTGCCTTCTCCCAGCGCTCACTGGCACGTGAGCTACAAAGGTGGGGATGCATGCGGGGAAGGGTCTCACTGGGATGCCTGGATTCCCTTTGAGCCCCCGCTGAGGCTTCAGGGGCCCAAGGCTGAGGCAGGAGGAGCAGGGCTGCAGGGTATGCTTGCCATGCCTGCTGGGAATCTATCTTCTACCCAGTGGCCTGGTCCCCAAGGGACCAAGTGACTTCCTTGGAGATCTCCGGGTTCTCTGGAGGCCCTCTGTGTGGGGCGGGGCCTCCTCACTGTTCTCCTCCGAGCTGGAGCCCACAGACGCGGCCGAGTGCCCTCCGAGTGTGTGGTCCTCGCATGACATCTTCTTGCCTTCGCACTCTGGTCCGCCTGGGGACTTGAGACTTTGGTTAAAGGAAGCAGAGGCCATGCACTCAGCCGCGGTCTGGTCGCAGGCACATAGCAGCTTCCCACAGAGGCTCTGTCCCACACCTTCGAGGACAAGAACAGAGCAGCAGAGAGAGACGTGTGGGATGGCACACAAAGGCCTGGGTGGCCGCCTCATCTTCCCCCTCTCTCCCTGGTGCCTGCACTCTGCTGGTGATGTCCAGCTCTCTCCTGCTGGTCGGGCTCCCTCTGCCGGCAGTGCTAACAGCCTCCCCGCCAGATAGACAACTTGTCTGTCTAGACTCAGCTTGGTGTCCCCTGTCCAGAAAGCATCTCCAGGTCCCAGGCTAAATGAACAGTCTTTCCTGTGGGCTCCAGTTGAACCCCACCCCATGGTTCTTTCTATCCCAGCAGGTTATGAGTATAGTATGATCATGCTGTACAGGAATTGTCTGTGGCTCCATTTTTCCCTCTGGCTGGACAGAGCACCTTGATCCACATGTCCAAGCACCTAACTCAATCCTCAACTAGTATTTTCCAAGTTAGCGCTTGGGAAATATTTGTTACAGTATGTCTTCCTTCTCCGACCACCATTTCTTCTTTAATGTCAAATGGAAATTCTTGTCCACCCTACTTTAATATTGCCAAATAAAATGACCTGTATTGCATGTTAAATTTGGCTTTTAAGTAGTATGTCTGAGAGTATGTCCACTAAAGATATACTAAAAAAATGATTCCTGGTTTATCTGAAATTCAAATTTCCCTAGGCTCTATGTACTTTTCTTGCTGGCTCTGGCAAACCTTCCTTTGGTTTAAAGTATAAATCCCATGCACTGGGTGATAGGACTTGAATGAGATGATGTATCTGAAGGGGCTAGACTTAGATAAGATTTCTGCAAATATTACCCTGGTAATCTGTAGTTTTCAATGAAGTGGAAAGTCTGTTTTTGTTTTTGTTTTTGTTTTTATTTAATCTTACCTTGACTGTCCATCAACCAGACTTTTTCTCACCATGTACCACCCAGACGTTCCAAACCTCCTAAATGGGCCTCCACGTCAGCCACAGACATGCTGACTGCAGTTTAGCCTCAGGAAGCAGGAGGAGGAGAGGGAGGAACAGCAGAGGTGCCAGGCAGAGTGGAGACGCGCACGGCCCTGCTCCCTGAGTAGCTCTGCCTCTTCCCCCTGCACTCAGGACCCAACAGCACACACCAGGTCTGAGGTGCCCTTGCTTCTCATTAGCCAGCACCTGGCAGCAGGTTCAGGACACAGTGCTCATAGCTCACAGAGGGCAGGACCTGTGCACTGAGGCTGCATAGGCGAGCCAACTCTGAGACAGCGGAGGCATGGAGAGCCAGCCTCCAGCCAGCTGGTGTGGCCTTGGAGGTGATCACAGCATACAACAATAACCTAATCCTGTCACTCATCAGTCTTAAAACAGCCCTGGTTCCTCTCCCCCGTAGGAAAAATTATAAATGTTTTTGTCTTGCTCATTGGTCCTTTGGGTTCACAATCTGGAGCTTTCCTGCTTTCTCTTCCAGAAAACAGACTGACTGCCCAGCATTTCAAAGCACCATGACTTTCCTCCTTCCCCTTTGCTCAGGACTTCCATGCCCAGCGTGACCCCCCAGGAGCCTGTTAGCCTCCTATCAAGTCTCACCTCACCATCCTCTGACTTCTCCCACACACTCTGGTCCTCTCTGCCATGCTGCAGACCCAAAGCCCCTTTGCCCAGACCCCGGGACACCCCTGAGCACATGCTGCAGGGGAGCAGAATCATGGCTGGCGCACATACACACTGTAGGCACCTGTCTCGCCTCCCTCCAGGCCATGAGCCATGCGAGGCCAGGATCGTGCAGGTTCATTACGTTCCTGGTTCCTGGTTCCTGGTGAGGGTTTGTGGGATAAGCGGATAGCTGAACGGGTGAGTGAGTGGCAGGTATGCACAAAGCACGGGCCATGGGAACCATAGACAATGGCAGGAAGCCAGACTAGAGGAGACAGGCGTACCCACTGTGCCGAACAAGGGTAGAGGCAGAAAGAAGGACGAGGCCCAGCCAGCGGCTTCCCCAGACAAGAACGAGGCTGAGAGCCAACCCTTGCAGGGCTTGTGGAATTCCAAGGGAGCATTTCCTTTTAAGTTGCAAAGCATGAGAGATATGTGTCCACTGGGGTGCATAGGAGGCAGAGTGGAGTGCAGAGAAAGCAGTGCTGATCCAAGGCCGGCTTCCCTCTACCGTGGGGCAGGTGATCTCAGGGGACAGCACATTCCCCACTGTCCCTGCTGAGGCCTGTAGGACCACCAAGGACAAATCTACTGTGGGAGTGGAACCGACCCACCTCTCCCTGCAGCCAGAGCCGCCCCCTTTCATGGGATTCTGCAGGTGACCACACTTGGGGAAGGGTCTACTCCTTAGGAAAAGACAAAAGACCTTGAACCTAGAGGGTTAATGAAGAACAGGTTCTAGGTCTGTGCCACAGGCTTCTATAGTCCAGATCCCAACTCTGCCACTGCCTGCTGCCTGTGCCATCCTCCACCTCGGTCGGGTCGCCTGCTCTGTAAAGTGGGGGGATTAACAGCACTGCCTGCTGGGTCGCTGGTGCGGACTACATCAAGAGCGGGAACAGCATGCAGCAAGCACACAGGAAGCACGGCCCAAGAGATTGTTCCTGCGGCTCTTAGCTGGCTCTGTGGCTTAGGCAACTGCCCCAGGCCCTGCACTGGAGACTCCTCCTTGGCGGAGCAGGTGCAGTGTCCTGTGTCTCCAAGCTAGGAAGACATTAGATCAGTTATAGAGGAAGACACCGCTGGGAGAGCAACCCGAAACACAGCTGCGGCCGGATGCCCACCTGGGGATCAAGAACTCACTGTGTAGCCGGCGGCACTTACACTTGGGCGTGTGGTCCACACACACCACCGACGACTGAGGAAGCCTCTCGGGCAGGCAGCCCAGCCTCCTCACCTGCTCCTGGCAGCAGCGATGCGACAAACAGCACCTAAGACCAAGGAAACCTGTTAGTCCCCAGAGCTCTGCACTGATCAGCACCTTCCTGAGACCTGCCTCGCCCACATCCCTGTGCTAGTGAGAAGCCAGTGCCTCCTCTCCTGTGCGCCTAGGGCTGACTCCTACACACCCCGAGGGCCATTGTGCTTGGGTGTTTAGGTTGTGTACTGAAGGAAGACGTCAAATCCAAGGCAACATCAATCACATTGTATGCACCTTATTATTTAATGTTTTGTTTGTTTTTTTTTTTTTTTTTGCGGTACCAGGGATTGAACCCAGGGGCGTTCTACCTCCGCGCTACGCTCCCGGCCCTATTTTTTATCCTTTATTTTGAAACCGGGTCTCACGAAGTTGCAGAGGGCCTCACTAAGTAGAGAGAGAGACAGAGAGAGAGAGACAGAGAGAAAGAGACAGAGAGACAGAGAGACAGAGAGAGCTGAGGCTGGCCGCGAACCCGGATCCTCCGGTCTCTGCCTCCCAAAGTACTGGGATTACAAGTGTGCGCCACCACGCCCGGCTTGTTTGTATTTTTATTATGACTCTGTTGATGGCAAACATGGGTGACTTGCATACTTATTACAGCAATGTTTCCAACTTATGGACATGAAGAGTCTTCAGGAAGGGGTACTTATTTTTTTAATTTGCACAAAGGTCCCATATGGGCTAGCAGTGACCCCACTCCTTCCAACCTTTAAATAGTAGAACAGTTACTCCACATCCATAGGACACTCCCTTCCATCCCAGATCTTAATGTGAGCACAGTAACTACCTTAAGCTTAAAGGAATAACTGCACCTAGAACAGTGTCCAGCGCAGAGCAGGATCTCAGTAAACACGTGAGAATGCGTCAGTATCTTGTTTCCAGACGCACCCACCTGTCCCAATGCGTCATCACAATCTCCAGGGTCCCCCAGCCAGATGGGCATCCTTGGAACACTGGTGATGGCTCTAGCCAATAGGGAGCTACGGTTGCTACCTTGTGTGTGCACCTGTCAGAGTGGGTAGGATAACTTCATATTCATGATCTAAAGCCAGTGAGTGAATTGGAAATCACTGATGATCAATATATTCTTAACAATCACCACTGCACGGTATACAAGGTGTGGAGAATGCATTCTTGGAGAACATGATACCAGTTTGACTAGCTCTTTGTCAAAAGTTTCCTCTTAGCTGAGCATGGAGGCTCATGCCTGTAATCCCAGTACTTGGGAGGCCAAGACAGGAGGATTGCAGGTTTGAGGCCAGCCTCAGCAACTTAGTGAGACCCTCAGCAACTTAGCAAGCCTGTCTCAAAATAAAATAGGGCTGGGGGTGTAGCTCAGAGGTAGAGCAGCCCTGGGTTCAATCCCAAGTACCACATACACACACAGAGTTTCCTCTTCACTTACAGTGTCTCAGTTTCTTCCAAGAGATGTCAGAAGGCCATATCATAACTTGCTTGCCTGACAGAGCACATGTCATATTTTGGTGGAATATGGACAAAGGACAGAAAACACCTTCGAAGTTGACCCCACTTTCTTCGCATGGGGTTCAACCGTATGTAGAGCCTGTGGCAGCTGGATTCCTATCTTTTCCATATCTCTAGTGACATGGGCTCAGAAGTCTGGACACTATTTAAGTTGTATTCTGTCTTGGAGAATGGAGGCCCATTGTTGAACTTCATAATGTAAACATGCCTGTGATTCCACGGTGCGGCAGAAACTCTGCCACCGTAAAGCTCCTTTAGGATCGCCTGGGGAAGCTAAGTTTTGACCGCTGCCTGTGCAGGGGAATGTCTGGATTCCTTCACTACAAGCCACACAGGTGGGATAGTAGGGCCGGCATGACTGCGCAGTAGAGATGGGGGAAGTGCTAAGCCTGGTGGGTGGATGGGTAGGAGAGGAACTCAGGAATCCAGCCCTCCTGACACAAACTGGCCTGCCGCTGACATGTTCCCTGTCCTTGCCATGGATACGTCCTTGTAGCAACTACAACTAGCTCTGCCTTGTTCGTTTGACAACACCATTTGTAGTTGTTGATTTTGCTATGACCGATGTACCATCCAAGAGGTATGTGTGCCTTTTGAATGCAGACTTCCCCACTGGCTGTGGACTGTGCAATCCCCAAGAAAACTTGTCTCTAAACTGTATCAACTCTACTTTTTTTTTTTTCTTTTGCAGAACCAGGGATTGAACCCAGGGGCATTCTACCTCTGAGTTCCACCCCCAGCCCTATTTTTTATTCTTTGAAACAGGGTCTCACTAAGTTGCGGAGGGCCTCCCTAAGTAGCTGAGGCTGGCCGCAAACCCGGATTTTCCTGTCTCAGCCTCCCAAGTACTGGGATTACAAATGTGTGCCACCACACCGGGCTTCAACTCTACTTTTGAAACATACCTCAAAATCAGGTTGGATCTCCCATAGTTTCCTCTGTTTCTTCTACTGCATGTATTATCTTGGGTAATATTTTTGTTTGATTTTCTATCTCTTTCACTACCTGAAGTTCTATTGGGTATGAGTGGTATTGCTTTGTTTAGCCATAATCATTTTTGCATCTCTACCACCTAGCATGTATGGTGCCTAGCACAGAGCAGAACCTCAAGAAATGAGGTTTGGATGCATGTATAAATGGATGAGTAAATTAACAAATGTATGACGTCTGTGGAAATTCTTCCAAGAGTAATGGATATAGAATTTAGCCGATATACTTAAAAGCTGTTGCAAAGTTAATTTCAGTGGGGCCTTCTGCAGAATAAACAAGTGAAGACCCCAGTTCTACATGTCGGACATTGTAAAACAGGTAGTTTGGGATCATCTGAAGTGTCTTCTGAGATCAGCACTCTTAGGGCAGCTCAGCAGTATTTGTAGTTGTGCTGAAAGGGAGCTGGACTCCCTACTAGGTGCTAGATCCCAGTCAATCAGGCTTGGCCGTTTCCTAGGTGGATGGCCTCAGACAAGTCACCCTCATCCTCAGCTGTTTCCAGGGAAATGCGGCTGCACAGCCTGAGGGACAATTGGTGCACTCCGCAAGCTCTTGGTGAGACCTAAAGCCAAGTGCAGGGTACTGTGGGCTCTTACCTCCCGCTGATACAGGTAGCTTCAGCACCACTCGCCAGACTACTCCACCTGCACATACCTGTCCAGGGCGTCCCTCGGCTCGCCTCGTCCTTCCCGTCCACAGTAACAGCCGTAAGATTCAAACTCCTCCGGGCACCGGGACGTCAGACAGAAGAGCATCTCTCCGAGCGGCAGCATCACCTGCGTGTCGTCCCCACTTCCCACGTGCAGGAAGGCGAGTCTGTCGCAGGCTGATGAGGAACAGGGACTCTCAGGAGAGCAAGGGACGCCAGGCAGAGTTGCCGAGAGGACAGTGTTCCAGGTTGTACATGCACAGCGCTGGGTGGTGCAGGGAAACCCCACACTCTGCTCTTGGGTTGCCATCCTGAGAGAACTGGGGTGTGGCTTGACTGCCTCTTTGGTATGCTTTATGTTTCAGAGAGCAAGTCTGTTCCTCCAGTCCCTAACACTCTAACAGCCTCTTCATTACATCTCCCTATGGGATGGAGACCTGTCAGGACCAAAGATGCTCTTCAGGCCACATTTCAGTCCTGAGCAGAGCAGAGCATCCTGGGAGAGTTTCAGCTGTGCTCTCAGGCCTTGAGGCCACATTGGGTTAGTGGACCTGGAAGCCTTGCCTTTCAGAGCCCTTTGACGTCTTTCTCTGTCTCTGTTTCCTCTGTGTCTGTCTCTGTCTCTGTCTCTCTCTCTCTCTCCACTTCCCTTCTTCCTCTGCCTACAATTTTCAAATGCAGCTTTCTCAGAGCTCTGCACTGTGTGTTGTGAAGGGCTCGTGGGGACATTAACAAAGCTGCCCCTGTGGCCAGCCCCTGCAGCTCCTCGCAGGAGCAGGGCCTTCGGTAAGACACCAGTGGGAGGGTTAATAAAAACCCAGTGCTTCGTTCATCCCATGAAACCCTAGTATGAACGGTGCCAAGCTCTTTCCTCTTGGGCCAGGAAGAGCAGGGCGGTGACAGCAGCAAGTCAGGGTCGAATGGTCCTGGCTCCTGTCCCAGACTCAGCCTCACACCAGCTGGGTGGCAACAGGCAAGTCACATGCCCTTGGGCTTTGGTGTGCTTATCCAGTGAAGGGAGGGAACCCTGTGGCCACACCAACATGAGAAGCTCATAATCAGACATAATGGCTCGAGGTGCCTTGTTAGCAACCTAACCAAGGGATGCGGAGACGGGAGAATGGACCTCCCTGCCTCTGGATGCCCATGCAGCTCACCCCTTCTAGTTGTCTCCTCAGGACTGCTGTCAACAGCTGACACTGCCAAGCCTGAAGATCTAATGCCAGCAGGGACTAGGGTCACACCTCCAGCGGTGGCTGCGACCTCTGCAGATCCTGAAAATGTACAACTCGGTGGTTCAGATGCAAAGCATGGCTCGAGGACAGGTTTGCAGATGGACACGTGGTGGTCAAGGCCAAATACAGACAGGGATCTTAGAACACTGGAGAATCAGGAGAGTATGTCTCAGACAAGATTGGCAGACAGTGAGGCAGAATCTCAGGGATCTGTGAATTCTACGTGAGGATTTCCGAGTGTTCTAGGATGGTCTTAGCACTGACAGGAGCCTACACTGGACCACTGGAGGGCAGCTCATGGGAGAGAACTGCAGGCCTCTCAGGCCTGTGTTTAGGATTGTGCACCTGTCACGTGAAGGCTCAGTGTGATGATCATGGCAAGAGGTAAAGTGAATGGTGGAGAACACAAGCCACCTTGTGGGACACAGAATGGAGGCAAACAAAATTCCTCCTCGAAGCCCTCCATGTCCTGCTGCATCATTGCAACAGCTTCTCATCATGCTCAGAGTCAAGTGCAAGGACCTCCTGTTACCTGGAGGCCTGGCCAGTTATGCCTAGTCATTCCACTTCTAATATTTATCCTGACAAATCCATCAGAAGTAGATGAGCATAAAGGTGAGACAAACAGAGGCTAATCCTCACCCTGTCTTTCTTGGGATGCTTACCCTTTCTATATATCTACTATTTATAATAATGAAATGTTAGAAAGCCTTGGATAACTAAGTTGTGTTTCCATATAAGGACTTATTGCATATCCACTACAACTCATGTGAAGATATTTAATGTCAGGGTATAGCGTCACATCATATTCATGACACAGCTCAGGCTGCAGGACCATGGACACCAAGTGATCAAAGTCATTGTATTGATGTTCGTAGATTCGCTTGGGGAAGGCTAGAAGAAATACCTTCAACTATTAAAAGCACCTATATTTATATTGTGGAATTACAAGTGGTTTAACTGGGAAATGAAATAGAGTTTTCTGCATTTTTCTAAATGCATCTCTTTACCAGGTAATCTTCCATTTCTTCTTGTTAATGAATCTATCTTTTCATCTGTGTACTTTTTAATGGTCAGGGATATAAAAGTAAATCGGCTGCAGTGATTTCTTCTGTTTGGGTTTTGGCTCCAAGGCTGATCTGGAATGCACTGGGTTCATAAACACCTTGGGAATGGTGACATATACAGGCAGGAGGAGCCCCACATGCTCACCTGGAGGGGGTGTGGCCCTGGCTCTTTCCTTGCCTTCCAGATCTTGGCTTGGTTCTGGAAGAGAAGAGAGGGTGAACGTCAGCCCCTCTCTGTCTCACCTCTCTGTCCAGAGGTGCCTCCCCACCCTTGGGTTCAGGAGCAATGTGCCCTTCCCACTGCCCCTGGTTGGACTCCCCTATGAGCTTTTCTAGAAGAGCAGAAGATACAGGGTCACTATGGAGCCAAAGGGTCCCTAGACACAGGGTCACTGGTAAATATCACTACAGCTTGTCAGGTTGGAGGCACGTGAGCTTACTGACATACTCTGAGAATGCAGCTTCTTCAGAATTTGGAGAGGAGAAAATACAAAAAATATTCAGAGGGGGGAAAATGAAAAGAAAAGTTGGAAGGGAAAATATGAAAAGAAAAATCACATTTTTGAAGAGAGCAGCATGCAGTACAGAGACAGCAGAACTGTGCAGTTGATGTTGCTGGCTAGCTGGCCCCAGGGAAGCTGCTGACCTCAGTTTCTCTGTACAGTGGGCTGTGTTGTTGAAAGCTAGTATTCTCTGGCTGCAGGTGAGATGGGAATAAGGGCTTTCTTGCTTGAACTCACTTAATGAAATACTGCCATGAGTTGGCAGTATTGTGTCCACCCTCATTCAGAGAGGGAAAGGAGACACACAGGGGAGAGTTAGTCACTTGTTCAAGGTCACAGAGCTGGGAAGAGACAGGATGCAAACTCAGGCTGCCTGGCTGGAGTTGACACTTGTGGGCACTGTGCTGGCTACCTGTTCACTTCCTGCTGTGCCACAAAGAGCTAGGGATCGGTGACTGAACAATTCCATGGAAAGGGAGGACCTGGCTTCAATCGGATATGCTCATGGGTCAAGATAAAGATGGTGTGGTGTGAAAATCAGGCTCAGGAGTTCACCGATGTGAAAATAAATGCTCCATGGAGTAGATGGCATCTGGGCCATTCTGAGCCCGGGCAGATAATGCTCTTCAAAAGCAAAACCTACAGACTCAGGACCAAGGACAGCTCATTTGAGCATCCTAGGCATACATGTTACCCTCAGAGCACTCCTTCGTCAGTAACATGGGGACAGTTAGGGGTCTCCTAGGACCAGCGAGGTTGCACTGGGAGAAGACATGTAAATGGCTTTAAGAATTTGCCAGAACATCGGAAGCCCTCCACAATGGCTCTGCCCACTAACAACATACTCCATTTATTTACCCATTCATTCTGAGCAATTAGCAGAAAATTATTATCAGTTACTTATAGTTATTAATAAAAGATCCATGGTTATTAATCACCATGGGCAAAATAAATGGATAGGTTAACTTTGTGGAGAGATTTTGACGAAGATGTTGTTAGGTAAGACAGTGTGCTCCATGAGTCATCATTGTGTAATGGAAAGAAAACAGTCATACAGCCTCAAGTCTGGAGAACAGGCCACCAAGTAAACTGCGGGGTGACTTAGAAGTTCTATGCTTCCTGAGCCTCAGCATCCTACATATTCTGTAAAGTGGTCATAATAGTATTCCTTTGGGCCCTGTTGAGAAGCGGTCCCTGGAGCTGAGCACAGATGATTGGATGGCACTTCTGCCCTGGACCCCATGCTGCCTCCTTCTGAAGTCCCTCTGCTCACCTGTCCTCAATACAGTCGTCATTCTGTCAGCTCTGGTCTCCACAGCCACTGTGAAAAGAAACCGCCCAGCTGCAATCATGGATCCAGCCAGGTGTCCGAGCCAAGCAGAGGTTGTCTGCCAGCAAACAGTGCAGACTTGAGAACTCACACTCTGGAGAAGGTATCAATTTGGGCTTATTTAATGATCACCTGATAGGGCCAGAAAGCACACTGCAGATCCTCAATTTGGGAGCTGAGGATTTACCCCAAAGAAAATGAAAGTTGAGTGTCAATCATGTTTGGCGTGGTCACTGGGCAGGGAATATGGCGGGGCCTTGGTTAGATGTGGGTCACGTTTTCTCTTCTCCCTGGACCTGGAACCCAAGGCAGGGATGTCTGAGACTTGATGCCCATGGGCACTTGTGGGACAGCCAGGAGTGAGCAGCACCATGGCCTCTTGGCCCAGCAGCAGCAGTGACAGAGGGGGGTTGCAGCTAGTGACTGGTCTCCCTGAGGAGTGGGCTTGCCAGATTTAGCAAATAAAAATACAGGTGTCAGCTCAATTTGGGTTTCAGATGAACAAGAAATAACATTTTGATGCATCCCAGGCCATACTCAAAACTCACTTGTACTAAAAAAAAAAGTATTTGTTGTTCAACTGAAATTCAACTCTCCATGGGTGACCATGCTGCACTTCACCTGGCCAGTCTGCAGGGGTGGGAACAGGAGTGGGAGGGAAAGCTGGGGAGGTAAAGAAGAGACTTGGGGTCAGGAAGAACCAGGGGGCTCTGGAATATACTTGGGTCATTTAGGCAACAAAACAAGCAGGTGACATTTTAGGGGAGTTGGTACTGGCAAGACGGGGGGATGGCACAACTGAGATGAGGGTATTGTGGCTACACAGCAGCCCTCTTCCACTCACCTTCTTCTGAGAGGGCTGTCAGGCCGGTTTCTGTGGGCTCTGCAGGAACCTCTGGGAAAAAAGAGCCCCCAGTAGCAATGACCGATGCAACACACATCAAGACCCAGCAGAATCACCAAGGAGAACTGTCTGGGGGCTGCTGGACCGAGGGAGGAAGGGGCTGAGAGGTGTTGCCAGGGGAGCTGTCCATCCTATCTAGTATTCTCTTGCTCTCTTATCCCTCCTGCAACGTGGGCTGCCCAGCAAAGCCCAGCTTAGGAGCCACAGTCACCGCCGGGTTCTGGTGGAGAAGGTGGACTCTATTGGACATGGGCTAAAGGCAACGAGAGGGCTGTGAGCCCCCAAAGTATCCCAACCTGAGACTACCCCTGCTCAAAGGGGAGGACAGCTGGCAGGAGACTCAGAAAACCCCTGGGGGTGAGTTCTGTGAACTCAAAAGACACCCAGAGATATAACATGCATGCACACAGACCCTTCTGTACAGTCATCCACACTCAAACCACTTACACATGCATCCCATAAACACATGTATACACCTTCATACATACCCCCACATATATCCATACCTACCCATGCACACATCCCCACATGTCCATACACACTCATGCACACATACCCTTATGTTCAGACATACACACTCAAACACACTCACACATGCATCCCATACACCTATGTACACACCTTCATACATACCCCCCACATATCCATACCTACCCATGCACACACACAACCACATGTCCATACACACTCATGCACACATACCCCCCCACACATCCATACACACTCATGCACCCACAAACACACTTACACATACACAGCCATATATACATGCCCATACACACTACACACACGCACACACACACACACACAGCCAGCCTGCTCTACAACACATACTATACAGTTAGTTCTGGGAGAGAGCCCCCAGCCCCAGGAAAGGAGGAATGCCCACCCAGGTGCACCTTGGACTTCCCATCCTCAGGAGCCTGAAGCTCGGGATCATGGAAACTTTGTGACAGCTGGCATAAACTCGGCCTCCATTTTCCCCAAGATCCACATTCCAGAGTAAGAATGATCACTCGCTTGGTTCAGTAGACAGTAAGAGCCTACCCTGTCCTGAAAAGACATATGAAAAACAGCCTCCCCTTCCAAGAGCTCAGTCCCAAGCTGCCTTGCTGCTGCAGCTCTTGGGAGCACGTGGAGGAAGAGGAGGGCGGGGAGGCACCGGTCCTCTCCTGGGAGGAGCCTGCCCAGCTGGGAGGGGTCTTGCTCATCTGAGCACCAGGTCCTCTCCCAGGCACACTGCACACCAGGGCGCTGACTATAGAGCAAGCAGGGAGAGAGAAAGACTCGGGGTCTACGTCATCACTGGATTAAATTCCCACCTTAACCCAGCGCATGTCCACGTCCACTTGTGCAGTGAACCAGTTCCATTAGCCAGGGACAGAGTTCACACTGGGGCCAGTTGATGTTGGGTGTCCACAGCGGGCTTATCAGAAGTGATCACATCTCCTAGCCGGGGAGGCAGGGACATGTCCACTGCCACAGATGGCCCCAGCTTCTGTGAGGCAGGTTGGACAAGGAGTGAGTCCTCCCCTGGGCCTTGTGTGCCCAGCGGGAGCTAGCTTCCCGGGGCCTTACCTGCGGGCAGCAGCGTGGACAATGCTCTTCTGCTGGTTGTCTCTGGAAGGGAAACACATCAGGAAGTGTTCAGAGCTGTGGATTTGGGGGTGACCGGAGGTGCTGCACTTGGTATCTGAAGATGCCCAGCAACATTGGTCCCATACACCACTGAGCGGGGCTCCACTCTTCCTACCTGGAGTCTGAGCCAGGCAGGAGGAGGTGTCCAGAAGGTTCAGGGAAGCATTGAGGCCAGACCGAGCCAAGCACTCTATGGCGGCTTTGTCACAGATACACAGCAGGCGCTCACAAGGGTCCTGGGACTCTGCAGAGTGAGGGCAGAGCAGGGTGGAGAGACCACGGGTGGAATCCGAGACGTAATGCCAGCTCCAGAGCTGCCCCTCTACACCACTGCCCTTGCCACCTTCTTCCTCTCATGCCGGCCAGCGCCGCCTCTTCAGACGGGTGGACCCTGCCATGGGGGTCACACCTGCTCCTCACACCTCACACTCCACCCACCCCTACTGCCTCTACTGTCAATAGGCTTAGAGTCTGGCCACATCTCCCCTCTGCCACGCTGGCCAAGCCATCATCTCCTGCCTGGCTGTCCATGGTCACCCAGCTAGTCCCCCTGCAGTCCAGGCCACTTTTGTGGAGAAGTCAGACAGTGCTTTAAAATTTAGGTTGAAGCTGGTCCATCTCCGTTCAGAACCCTCTGATGGCTTCCTGGGGCAGCCTAGGAAATGTCACATGATTGTCCCTCTCCACCATCCCCGATCCTCCTCAGATCTCGTCCTCTCCCACACCTCCTCCTCACCCCATTTCTCTCCCTGCACCCCTTGTTCCCTAAGCAGCCAGGCACTGAGGCTCAGGAGCCTCCTGGTGTCCCCCTGCCTGAGCTGCTCTCATCCCAGCCAGCCACCAGAGCGCTTCCCGCCTCTCCTCTGCATCTTTTTCCAGCCACCATCGTCTCAGGAGGCTTTTTGTGTTGAGCAGGAACCCAGTCAGCCTCCCCACACCTTCTCCCCGACTCATTTTCCTCCACAGTCCTTGTCATACTGTGTCGCTTGTCTAAGATAGTGTGATTAGATTGTGGAATTCTCAGACTCTGACAACTGTGAGGACAGTCCAGCAGGTCAGGAGGTCCCCACACCAAGGTGACTGTCCCCTGGTGCAGGCGCTCACACACACCTGGTGAGTGAATGGATGGTTCCGTTTTCCTTGCTCATGGGGTGCCGCCCCTAGAAGTTCACACCCAGTGCTCCTCCATCCTCCCCCAGGGCTCCATGCTCTTGCCATCCTTGGACTCTGGAGTCAGCCCGACCTGGGTCCAGACCCTGGCCCTGACACTTAGCAGCTGTGTGACTCTGGGCAGGTCATTTAACCTCTCTGAGCTTTCCTTGCCTTGTCTGAAACTGTGAACGATGGTCCCCATCTAACAGGGCTGTCAGGAAGACCAGAACTGCCATATACAGAGACCACAAACATAATAGGCACACAGAAAGGATGGCTCTAATCTAGTTCCCTAAATGCCACATCCCTTATTCCCTCCACACCTGGAGCCAAACAGCAAACAAGATGGAGAGCTGAACCCAGGCATGTCTGATTCTTACAGAGAGCCACTGCAAGACTGGTTCTCCCATCACTACTGCTTCCTCCACTGAATTCTTCCTGTATGCTGGTCACTGTGTTAACCATTTCAGAAGTACTGCTGAATTTTTTTCATAATATATCTCTGAAGCAGGTTTTCTCCTCCCCATTCTGAGGTTCAGGGAAGTCAAGAAATTATCCCAATGTTACATATACTTAGGTAACAAACTATTTGCCCAAACCCCCAGGGTTGCTACAAGTATCAAATGATAAACCAGACAATCTGCTGATCAACTATTACTTCATTTAAAAGAACAGTCATTGCACATCTGCTCTGTGCAAGGTATAGATGCCGATGACGGTCCAGCCCTCACTCATCCCAGCATCAGCAGTGACGTTGCCGATGGCGACAATGTGCAGGTGGACCTGGGAGCCTCAGCCCCACCCAGGCTGGCATTTCTCAGCCCAGCCCCAGGATACCTGGAGATGCTCACCACATGTGATCTTCTTGCTGACACAGTCGACATCTGCACTAAGCTTGGCGGGGTCTTGGAGACAGTCCATCTCAGCGGCCTCCTCGTAGCACCTGCGATGCTGGAAGCAGCAGCTGTGGTGAGCGGGGCAGGGTCAGGCAGGAATGGGGTTAGTGGGAGGAAAAGATAAGCATCCCAGGATTCCCCTGTGCCAGAACCCCAAGAAGGGTGAGCCACAGCTTCCCATAGTATATTGACAGCCTTGTTCTCCGCACATAGCAGCTTCACCTACTTTGCTGCAGTCAGCCTCTGCCCCACTCGGCTGCTACTATAGAACAGGTTATCTTGTGTTTGCACTTGCCAGGGTGGGTAGGATAACATAGCAGCTATGATCTATAGGCAGTGAGCAAGTTGGAAATCACAGATGATCAATATACTCTTAACAATCACCACTATACAGTATACAAGGTGTTGCGAATATATCCTTGGAGAACATGATACCAATCGGACTAGCTCTTTGTCAAGGGTTTCCTCTTAGCCACATGTGCTGGTTCATGCCTGCAATCCCAGTATTTGGGAGGCTGAGACAGGAAGATCACAAGTTTGGGGCCAGCCTCAGCAACTTAGCCAGACTCTCAGCAACTTAGATCCTGTTTCAAATAGTATGTGCACACACACACACACACACACACACACACACACACACGCCACACACACCATCTGCTATCTTCCAAGGTCTGTTTTGCCCTGCCCAGAATGCAGGCTTCTGTAACCAGCACCGATGGCCTGGATCTCTGCCTCAGGATCAAGGGGCTCTGGAAAGATCTGGAAGATCAGGCATGCTGTGTGCTCATCTAGACACTAAGCCTTTGGACGCTTCTCTAATCACCACTCCCTGCCACTGTCACGTCCAAGCCATAAAGAGCAGCTGCCCCCTCCATCTCTGTCCTTCTGCCTGGCATCACACAGTAGTGAGCCTCAACACAGCCCCGTCCCTGTTTGCCGGCAGTGGCAGGTGCAACTCTGTCATGTGCTCGGAGTAACCAGTGAAGACAAGGCAGGGCCATCTTCGGGTGTAACTCTTTTTAAACAAAGAGATGACACTTAAGCCATCAGGGTCAAGGTTATAGAACCCAGTAGCTAATCAGCGAATGGAAAGGAGAGGAGGATCATTAGCCAGAGAGAACCTGCACATGCTGCACGTGAACCCCTGCCCGCCATGCACAAGGCAGCTAATGGCTTCCATACTAAAAACCTGTCTCCTCTTGTATCCATGGCAGATGTTTAAGATTGCCACTTATGGCTGGCAAATGAAGGGAGAGGAAAGAGCTACCCTCATATTCTGGAGGTGAGGAAACTGCGCAAATATTAAGCCCTGGGCTGGACCTGATCCCCTAGCAGCCAGGCTCAGAACAGCTGTTGCACAGAACAGCGTGGATTATCCCAGGTAACGACATAAAAAAGAACATGGAGGGCAGCATTTTGGTGAATGTACAGCTTCTCACACCACTGTGTAGACAAGGACTTTGGGACCCAAAAAGGAGAAGTGACTTCTGTGTGGCCACACAGCAAGTTAGTGATGGAGTCAGGGGAATGATGTGGCAGTGCGCCTCGTTTATATCAGGCATAGAACCAGGTGTACACATAGGATACAGTTGGGTAAAATAGGGTGATCAGCTGCTTAAACATAGCATACCATCTGAACTAGACAAAAGTGGGAACCAGGGAAGTCTATATTCTCTGCCAAACATTGGTTGTAAACGGAGAGCTCTGTTGGTTTGGGAGACTGTGGAAGGCTCCTGGGCTCCAGTTGGATTCTTGGAGAGTTTGACAGTATCTGAAGACCAGCCAGAGGGCAGAGATGTGACAGAGACTGAGCCGGGAAGGAGGGAGTGTGTGGCACTCTGGTGACATCCCAAGCTGGGAGCCTCTCTCTCTGGACCAGTACGATCTGAACCCTGGCTGTCCTGTCTTGGGCAAGTTACTTGCTCCTTCTCAAAATTATTTTATTTACCAGAAGGAAAGGGAGTCTTGGAGATGCTCACTAATAATGGTTAACACTTTTGAGCCTGACAGGGATTGTTCTAAGCACTTTACATTTAATGAGCCTGCTGTGGCTGGAGAGTCTCAGGCTCAGGGCCCAGGTAGGACCTCAATCCTGGGTCTGGGGTAGAAGTGGAGGCGGGGCCTAGGAAATGATCATGGGAATTGCCTGGAACGCAGCTGGCACAGAAGCTCCTGAACACAGACCCCTCATCCTCAGCAGGAATAATGACAATGAATATTCTTGCTTTCATTACTGCAGCTACCATTTGCTGAGTGCCTACCATGTACCAGCCCCTGCGCTAAGTACCTGACAAGTGTTAACTCAGCCCTCACGTGGATCCTGTGCAGCAGGTACAATTATTACCATGAGCATTTATTTACACATATGGATCCTGAGACACACAGGCTCTGCGACTTGCCCAAGGTCCAGCTTGGTCACAAAGCCAGCTGACACCGAAACTGGGAGGTCAGGTGTCTCTTAGAGCACAGACAGGCCAGCGGAGAAAATCATCAATAATAAAAAATATACAGACCAATGATGACCTTGGGTGAGCTACTAAAATTTTTCTTTTTTGCGGTACCGGGGATTGAACCCAGGGGCATTCTACCTCCGCGCTACACCCCCCGCCCTATTTTTTTATACTTTATTTTTTTGAAACTGGGTCTCACGAAGTTGCAGAGGGCCTCACTAAGTAGAAAGAGAGAGAGAGAGAGAGAGAGAGAGAGAGAGAGAGAGAGAGAGAGAGAGGGAGAGAGAGAGAGAGAGAGAGAGAGAGAGAGAGAGAGCCGAGGCTGGCCGCCAACCCAGATCCTCCAGTCTCTGCCTCCCAAAGTACTGGGATTACAAGCGTGTGCCACCACCCCCAGCAAGCTACTAAATTTTTCATACTACTTAATGCATCAGAATTTCTTGAAATCAAGAAAATGTCGATGTAGATCTTACCACATGGTGGGCACTCAATAAATAGTAGCAATGATTTGGGGGATCTAGTGTGCAAGTTCAAGGTGGAAGCAAGCTGTCCTCCAGGAGTTTGGAAATTCCCGCCAGCATGAATTGAACTGTGTTAGGCAATTGAAGTTGTGTGTGGTTCTCCATTCTGCCAGTTTGGGGGCACTGGGGCTTTGATCTTGCCTTCTGAGTTGGAGACAGTGATGAATTACTGCTTCATTTCTTTGACTTCTACCTTTATACGGTCTTATAAGAATTGAAGGAACCTCATGAGACCCGGTTTCAAAGTAAAGTATAGAAAATAGGGCCGGGGGTGTAGCGCGGAGGTAGAACGCCCCTGCGTTCAATCCCCGGTCCCACAAAAAAAAAAAAAAAAAGAATTGAAGGAAGTGGTAAGGGAGGTCTTGAGAGGAAAGCATGTTCCCAGACATGGCCCAGGCCCCATGCCCCATGCAGAGCCAGTCTCTTCCCATTGGAATGTCAATGAAGTTGCTCCAGGAGTCAAGTTTCTCCTGGTCCTTAAAGTGGAAAACTTTCCTTTTGTCCAGAGGCAACTTACACTCTCTCTTTCAGGTTTGGAAGTGGGACAGATTTATTGTTTAATTCCAGAGCCATTATTCTTTGTCAACCAAGGATCTATCACTTCTAAATTAATTGATTTAGTTTAAAAAAATCTCTGAAAAGCAATTGGAGGTCGAAGACCTAGTCAATCAGTTAATTTATTAAGCTGCTACTATGTGCTGGGTACTGTGGTCAGTGCTGGGAGTACAAAGAAAGAATCAGGCGCAGATCCTTCTTAGAGGACCTTGGGAGGAGATGGGAGACAGACCTGTCTGTGCATGCACTCACCTGGGTAGTAGGTGCAAGAAAGAGAAGCCCAGATGTTTGGTACCTAGGAGTCAAGACGTCCAAAGGAGGCATCTTCAAGGAGAGATGCTAGGGCAGGTATGGGCTGTCCAACCTATTACCAAGGAGATTCCTTCCCTACCTTCTGTGAACCCACATAGGTGAAAGCACACACACTCCATCGCAATGGAGTTGGGCTCAGGGGCACTAGGGCATGGTTTATGGAGTAGAGTTGAGACCCAGGGGACTCAATTTCCCATATCCATATGGTTACTGTTCCTGCTGTTGCCATGGCGACAAGCCCTGTTATTATTACTACTGTTTCTACTGCTATGTTACTTGCTACTGCTCTTGCTACTGCTGTGACTACAGCCCTGCCACTGCTGCCTCCGGTCCCTAACACTCTCCAGCACGCCAGAAGCCAGGCAGAGTCCCAGCCACGTCAGCTTGAATTTAATCATCTCATCCTTAATAATAACTCTGTGAGGCAGGGATTATTATTATTACCTTCATCTTAAAGATAATGAAATCGAGCCAGGTGTGGTGGCGCACGCTTGTAATCCCAGTACTTGGGAGGCTGAGACAGGAGGATCCAGGTTTGTGGCCAGCCTCAGCTACTTAGTAAGGCCCTCGGCAACTTAGTGAGACCCTGTTTCAAAATAAAGAATAAAAAATAGGGCTGGGGGTGTAGCCCAGAGGTAGAATGCCCCTGGGTTCAATCCCCGG
>PVJS01033220.1:0-22305 GCA_004027185.1 Glis glis | reverse complement strand
GAAAAAAAAAAAAAAAAAAAAAAAAGAACGTAAACAGGCAAGTAGTTTATAAAATTATGATCTTGAAAGTTTCTCTCCCTAGATCCAGTCTCTGCCTTCAACGCCTCCCCTTTTCTGCCATGGGGAAACTTCCTGATGTTCTCCTTGTCCGGCTCCATTATTCTCTTGCTTGTTTCACCTCCTCCCACTACCCAAACTGGGAAGGATCTGACATAAGCAGAGACTCCGTCAGAAAGCAATTCATTCTGAAGTGTATGCTCAACCCGGCATCAGGTTTTCTTTAAATCTCTCATGCTCTGTCTCCCACCACCCCCACCCTCGTCTCCCCACCCCTTACACCCCACACTTCCAACAAAGATGGTAGAACATTTTCAGGATACAAGGGCTCCTGATATCACATTAGGTCTTTTCAACTAGTCTAAAGGAGTCGGACATGGTGGATTACAGGTGTAGGGGCATTCTACCTCTGAGCTACACCCCCAGCCCTTTTTATTTTTTGTTCGGATACAGGATCTCGCTAGGTTGCTGAAATCCACACAATGTTACTGAGGTTGTCCTTGAACTTGCGACCTTCCTGTCTCAGTCTCCCAAGTACAGGGATTACAGACATGTACCACCAGGGGCAGCAAACTGACCCTGTTCTAACCACCTCTTGAACCTTCTCAGATGCAGGACCTCCCAGCTCAGCGAGTCTTAGCTCAGCTCTGGTGGTCTTCTCTCTTGTGCAATGCACCAGCCTCTCCCCTCCAAACAAAAACTTATTCCCTCCTGAACATTTAATGGTATTTTACTTCATTTTGTAAGGTGTTATTATCCTTTAGTCTGATCTCCTGTGCCTTCTACCTATTTCTGCCCATGGTAATACAAAGTTTTCATAGAGAAGCATGGTTGAGAGCAAATTTCCTTCATTAAAAAGAGTACTACTGCATATGTACATTTTTCCAGTCAGCAGTAATTATTGCTAAATAGAGCAAGGATTCTAATTAACAAGCAAATTCCACATTGTAAATGGTGTACCAGACTGCTTAATTTGATTTGTTGCTTTTGATTCCCTACTGGAAATTGAAGGCAGTCTTTCTCCCCATCTAGCCAATTCTTTCTCCTAGCCTTATCTTGGTTGTACTCTAGGTCATGTTAGTTATTCCCACTAATTTGCTTGTTTACCCCAGGTAGAGGCCCTCTTAGCACAGTTCAGTGAAAGTCAAAATCTCTGACCCCATAGTCCTAGTTTCACCTTCCAGACAACCAAAGCAATACCTGACAAGAGCTTTGTTTTTCAAATCTAGTTCTCACCCCTGGATTTCTTTCTTTTTGTCTACAATGTCTACATTTATAACACAATTGAACAATAAAATGGAAACAATTTAGAAGAGTAGTCTTTAGCTCAGTTTTTTTAAGGAAATGACCCCAGGGCTAAAGTGAAGGTATTTTGCTAGGAATTGGCAGGAGAGAAGGTGCAAAGGCAAGTGGTGGAGACTTCAGCCAGAGATCTCCTTGACCGCTTCCTTGCTGTCCCCTCTCTGGACTCCAGTTTCCAGTGTTTCTCCACAACGTGGCACCTGCTGGCCATTAGCACACACATGTGGAGGCCAGGAGCGAACCCTCTGACCTGGCCAACAGGAAGAAGCTTAGGCAGGAGTTTTTCATCTTGATGCCAGATCAACTATATTACATTCCTACCTCTGCTGTTACAAATTATCACAAATGTAGTGGCTTAAAACAAGATGAGGTTACTGTATAGTTCTGGAGGGCAGATATCAAAATGGGTCCCACTGGACTGAGAATTATGGCGTCAGCAGGGCTGAGTTCCTTCAAGAGGCTGTAGGGAAAATCTGTTTCCTCGCCCTCTCCAACTTCTAGAGGCTGCCTACATTTCCTGGGTCTGGCCCTTCCTTCATCCTCAAAGCCAGGAGAATAGCCTCCTCCCGTGTCTGTGGGCTCTGAATGTCCTGCCTCCCTCACTTACTTATAAGTACCTTTGTGCTTCCTGGGCCCACCTAGATAATCCAGGGTGATTTCCTCATCTCAAGGTCATCGGATCAGCCACCTTAATTCCATCCACAACTTTATGTCCTCTTGTGATGTAAGATATTTAAGGTTCTTAATATTAGAACATATTTAGGAGGACATTATTTCACTTACCATATCAACTGAGTCTAGGATTCAACAACTGAGAGTTCTAGAAGCATTCCTATGTATATCTTGTCAACAGTACTGAATTCTAAAAATAAATAAATAAAATTTTACAACATTCTAGACAAAAATACTAATTCACAAACATATCAAACTGGCATTAAGTTTAGCTGTAGGATGAACATGGGAGATTATTAATACCTACAAACTAAAATTAAAAAATACATGTATCCGAGCCAGGCATGATGGTGCACAACTGTAATCCCAGTCCTTGAGATAGGAGGGTCACAGGTTCAAAGCCAGCCTCAGCAACTTAGCAAGGCTCTCAGCAACTTAGCAAGACCCTATTTCAAAAGTAAACAATAAAATAGCCTTGGGGGTGTAGCTCAGGGGTAGAACACCCCTGGGTTGAATCCCCAGTAACATACACACATTCACACCACACATACACACACACACACACACACACACACACACACATATTCACCTATCATCCACTCATCAAGGAAAAGAAAGATATTTATAAATATACGAGGATTCAAAAAACATAATCCATGAACCTCAATCAAGGAAAATGTTAAAGAAAAAACTTTAAGCCAGATAATGAAATGCTTGGAATTAGCTAGAAAGGTCCATGGTCTTTGAAATTAAAGTACACACTAACTCAAATGAAGATTTTATCCTTATATTTACTGATAATTTTGAGGGAAAAAAAGACCTCCTGAGAAATACAAGGATGTGACAACCAGGCTTGTAAATGTAATGGCTTAACCACAACACTTCACAATGTTTGTGAAGGAAATTGATTTTTTCACTTCACCTGTAAATTAACTCATCAGCCATGTGATAAATAACCTACCACTCAGATGTGAACTTCTGGCCTTGTGATAATGAATCCATCACACTCCGCTTGCTCTCCTGTTTTTCTGAGAGCTTTTTACTAGTTCTTTCCTCAATAGCTATGGAAGTGCTTCGAGCTGCTTCTGACAGATCTGATCCATGTACAGCACAAAGCTTCTTTCTTCCGCACACTGTGAATGAAATGCCAATAATAGTCTTGTACTAAAAGTTATAAATTCAGCCAAACCTGTGACTTGAGGGGATAAGAGAAAGCTAAGTAAAATTTTAAAAATTCTAAATTTATCTTCTTTCTGGTACATGGGGAAGCAGTGGAGAAACAGGATATCTGAAATATGTAGGGATTATATCTTGTTTTTGCATAATAGTAAAGAAATAGTATTTGATTATAAAAGCGCTTGCTCATAAAGAGAAAAATCTAACATTTTCAAAAGTCAAAATATGTGAGGGAGAATGAGAGGAAAAGAGGAACTGGGGGGAAGGAAATAGAGCAAGTAATGTTACCCGCATATGTGAGTGTATCACTATGAGTCTCACTATCATGCACAACTACAATGCACAGATCAAAAATGGTGTAAGCATATGTGTCACTGTGAACCCCGCTATGACATATAATTACAATGCACTAATAAAAGTACAAACATTTTTAATAAAAAATTTTAAGAAACTATATTCTCTCATGACCCAATAAAATGACACAAAGAATAAATGACTCCATTAGTTAGAAAATAAGAAATCTACTTCTAAATAAATCTGGCATAGAAGAGAAAAATCAAAATGCAACCATGAATTATATAAACGAGGAACAGGACTGGGGGAGGGAGAAGGGGAAAGGACAGAGGAGGCTTGAGGAAGGATCAAGTAATGCTATGTCTACATATGAAGGCAGCACTATCAACCTCAATACCATTGTGGGATGGGGGATCTATAGGGAAACACAGCAAGTGCTAGGTGCTTGTATGTTTGTGTCACTTTGTACCTCACTAAGATGTATAATTACAATGTACCAGTAAAAGTATATTATAAAAACAGAAGTTATAGAGCCAGGTGTGGTGGGGCACACCTGCAATCTACTTGGGAGGCTGAGACAGGAGGATGGCAGCCTCAGCAACTTAATAAGATCCTGTTTCAAACTAAAAAATAAAATAGGACTGGAAGTGTAGCCCAGAGGTAGAATGCCCCTGAGTTCATTCCCCAGCACCACAAAACCAAAACAAAACAAAACAAAAAAATACCATGAGTAGAGAAAACAATGAAAGGAAGACCACTGCATTCTAGAACCTCTGAGACACAGTGAAAATTGTACTCAGTGGAAGATTATCACCTTGAAAGCTGTGTCCAGGATGCCTGGGACTGCCCCTGGGCTCAACAATTCTCTGGAGAGACTCATCGGACTCAGAAAAGCTATCACGCTTACAATATGATTTACTGCAGGGAAAGGATCTGTATTAAAACCAGTAAAGAGAAAGGCCCTGGGGGTGAAGTCTAGGAGAAAGCAGGTGTGAACTTCCGAGGGTCCTCTCCCAGAGGAGTCACCCCCATGCCTTTAGTTCTCCCCGCAATGATGCGTGACCAAGCGTGGACAATGTCGCCACCTGCGAGCTCCCCGAGCCTTGCCATCCCGGCTAGTGGGACCCAGCAAGGCAGACAGTCAGTGCCCGTGTGACTGACTCGGCCATTCAGAGCAAAAACGGGAACTCACCATAAATCATCTGGTTAGCATAACTATCTGATTAAACTAGTACCATGTGGCCCAAGGACTCAGTCATGCAAAGACGCTCATCAGGCAGAATATTGTATGAGCTCAGAGCTTATCTCCCCAGAGCCAGCTAAGGGCCAGACCTGAGGACCGGCCTCTCTTGGCAATGTGCAGGCTTAGGTAGACAGACCTGCAGAGTTGGCGCTTTCCCCAACAGATGTCATCACGAAGTCCGGGGAAAGGCACTGAAGGGTGCACAGCAGTTCTTTGGAGGCAGAGAGAGGAGAGAGGGAAAGAAAGTGAGGAAGGAGAAAAGCTCTAGATTTAATAACGTGGATGATATTTATGTATTGCTTTATATGTGTGTGGTATAGAGAGATGTCCGAAATGCAGGGGCCAGAATTAAATTAGGATGATGGGATGTAAGGAGATGATTTTACTCTCTTGTCCTTACATTTTTTTAGTATTAATGTTTTAATTAGCATGTGCTAGCTTATGCTTACAATAAAAATAAAACTTTTGCGAAATAAAAGAAAAACAAATATATGTGTATATGTACCTGTGTGTGTGTGTGTGTGTGTGTGTGTGTGTGTGCGCGCGCGCGCGCGCGCACTCACGTACTCTCATGCACGCACGTGTGTGCATGTGTTATATGGCACATGCAGTAATTTTTTTTCTTTTTTGGTACTGGGGATTGAATCCAGGAGCATTCTACCTCTGAGCTATACCCCCAGACCTTTTTATCTTTTATTTTGAAACAGGGTCTTGCCAAGTTGCCCAGGCTGGCCTTGAATCTACAATCATCTTGTCTCAGCCTCCCAAGTACTGGAATTACAGATGTGTGCCACCGTGCCTGGCTTCACATGCAGTAAATTATCTTCTCTAAGTCAGAATTTCTCAAAGGAGACTAATTCTGTGAGATATTTATTAGACATAGCTGAATTAAGAACTCCATAATTGAGTAAGTTTGGGAGATACTGAAATAAATGAACTTGAATGGCTATTTTTCGAAACCTTCCATGTGCTAATGTGCATGGTAAGTCTACCCAGTAAAGGGTATGGTACAAAATGCTTTTTTATTTTATTTAACCACAGAATCCCTCACCCCTTCCCCCTTTGGGGGTGGGGAGTCTTTTGAGACCCAATATTCCCTGGACTTTCTCTAGGGAAGGGAAAACCACTGAAGATTTTGAGTTGGCAAGTGTTTTAGGAAAATTAATGTAGAAATGAGGTGCTAGACACTAATGGCTTGTCTTCCCGAAGACATAAAGCCCAGCCTGGCAGCCGAGTATTTCCAGGCTGAGATCATTAGTGGGACATTTTTTCTTCACCTTGTCACTGGTCTGTCCCTAGTGATTTATGCAACTTCACAGCTTTGTAGTTTCCTCATCTGCAGAACAGAGAGAGGAGGAAAGCAGAGGCTAATGTAAACTCTCTGCTGGGATACCTGGTGGGAGAGAGACCTCGCAAAATTCCAGTGATGAATTTTGCTGTAATTTGTGTTGAAATAAATGGAGCATTGCCATGGTTGTCTCAGAGAATGGTATTAGCATTTGTTATCATAAACTGTTCCATACTTAGTTTTAAATGTGCCAAATACTTTCTTTTACTTTCACTCATATCCAGCTCCCAGAGAGGCTCAGCTCAAATGTTCCCTTGTCTCTGTCATCTTTCCCAATCCCCACAAATGAATGCACCAATCACTTTCCTGCGAGGTACTTTAGCTTTAAATATCAGTTCAAGTTGTCCAGGAAAGAGATGTCAAGATAGAAGTATACATGCAAGAGATTTAGTAGAGATATCACCCATGAAAGGTGAAAGGGGACAGGAGCTTGCAGACCATGCTCCAAGTCTGATACCTGGGAGAGGAGATGGGAGGAAGGAGGGGATAGAGGAAGGACCTCAGACTCCAGTGCAGCCTGATCAGGTCTCACCAGGCTCATGAGGAGCCCTAGACTAGCAGAGATTGTCTAGTGGAGTCCTGCATTGGGCAGGAATGGCTGTGCTCTGGGAAGCCCACTCCATTGTCTGGGAGCAGCCCAGGAAAGGCACAGCCAGGGTGACATCTTCAAGTGAGTCTTGAGCTCCTTCGCTGTATACTCCTCACCATGGGTCCCCTTTGGGATGGAAATAGCTAGAAGGATCTGTGTAGCACACTACACTGTCATGCCGTCTCTCTCACTGTCGGGGTTTATTAGAATTATTTGTTATATATTTTATTTGTTAACTAGCTCATTGGGTTCTTGGGTGTAGGATCCATGTCAGATTTATTCTAGGAAATGTGCTAAGCTGTGACACACTTGGAGGGACCTAGAGACTTGTAACACAAAACAAATAATCAGAAATCAATTTCAGTGGTAATAATTGTTTCTCTAATGCATAATGGATCATGGTGTAGTCAAGGGTTTTTCTCAGCTACTGCAGCTGCCCTTAGCAACTTTTGCCTTCCTTGACAGTGGCATGAGATTGACTAGCCAGTCATCTGTAGAAGAAGATACTGGCTTGATATCACATTTCCCAGTCCACTTGGACACTAGGCATATATAACACTAATTCTATACATCTAGGAAAACTTTATCATGTACTAGGTAAGGGTCCAAGTTACATGTAGGTGGCACACACTACAGAAGGCACTTGATAGATAGTTCTAGTTTGAATCAATCAAATTCAGCATTCCCTTCTACTTACGGGATAGGTGTATAATACAAATGCACAAAAAAATAGACTATTGTTACACACACCAGGACTAGCCCAGATGATCTCCATTCTCAAAAATCCCTTTTAGTAATATCGGGTGTGTTAGTCGGATTTTCGTTGCTATAACTAAAATGCCTGACAAAAACAACTTAGAGGAGGAAAGATTTATTTGGGCTCACAGTTTCAGAGGTTTTAGTCCATGGTCAGCTGGCTCCAAGGCAGAAGCACCATGGCAGAAGGACTTGGTAGAGGAAAGCTGCTCAGCTCATGGCAGTAGGGAAGCAAAGAGACAGGAAGGGGTCCAGGACAAGATGAACCTTTCCAGGGAATGCTCCCAGTAACCTACATCCTCCACCTAGGTCCCACCTCCCAGTGGTCCATTTAGCTATCAGTAGATTAAGCCACCGATGAGGTTAGAGCCTTCATGATCCAATCACTCACTGCCTAAAGCCACCTCTGAAACTTCTGCACTAGGGACTGTCTTAATCAGCATCTCACTGCTATAATCTACAAGACCTGTCCACACAATTTTGAGGAAGGAAGATTTATTTGCCCGTGGTTTCCTAGGAAATTCTGGGTTTAGTCCATGTGAGGCTGGCAGCTGGATCTCAGGGCATGGTGGTGAGAAGTGGAGGGAGGGAGAACACACAGGCTCTGCTCCTCACATCACAGAGGCCAGAAGCAGAGAGAGCAAGCAAGCAAGGAAGCAACAAGGGGAGGTGGAACGAGATATACTCCCTAAGCCCACACCCCAGGGACCCACCTTCTCTAGCCACACCTTACCAGCCCTGGCCACCACCCAGATACATCCATTACATGTCAGCCCTGAGCTCAATACATGAGCTCTTCAGGGTCCGTATTTTTAGGCTGTATAGTTAATTTTTCTTTGTAAATAAAATATAAAAGTTCCTCTTCAGAAATAATGATTAAGAACTGCCACCCTGAAGACCTCTTGGAAAAAATTAAGGGGAAAGAAGTCGTAATTCTTTTTTTCCCCAAGGTGATGTTAATATTAAGCATGCTGACCACATCCCTACTTGTAGTGCTACTATTGCTGCTTTGTTAGAAGTCAGAATCAGTTAAAATTACAGAAGGTGACTTACATACATGCAAGCACACATACATGTGTACAAAGCAGTAGATGTTTCCTTTGAACTACTGTATTTCAGAATGCTGGGAACATTACAGGATTGATGTCTAGCCTGAGAAAGGAGAGGAGAAGAAACATTTTATTGCATTATTTTACTTAAAAAGAAACACTATTCTTTTATTTCCCCATCACTTGCACCACATTCATGAAATTATGAATCAGTAAATATATTTGAGTTCCCACTAAATCACTTATAACTCAGAAGACTCACTTGATAAAAGAGATCTGAGTAAGAATTTTTAAAACTGTCTACAATAAAGATCATGTGAACTAAATTTTATAAATACTGGAGGCTTTATAAGCTAAATACTGAACAAGTAAACTGAAGACTCTCCTCAACTGTACTTTGTTTTTGAGGGTGAAAATTTGTCCCTACACCCAGGAGGTAAGAATTTTATTTTCCTATGAAACTGAAAAAAAAAAGAGGAGCACTGACCTATGAGCCACCAGAAACATCCTTAGAAACCTTTGAAAGTCACAGGCAGAAGGTAAGTACCACCCCAAGTCACCATTGAGCAGTCTGGGGAGGATGGTTTAATCCTTGGTCAGTGCTATGGTTGGGACCTATAATTTTGGTCTCTCCAGAGCATACGGTTTGTCTGTAGCATTCTGTGTATAACACGGAAGAATCGTCCATTAGTGCAAATCCATTTCTATGGGACTGCCAGCATTCCGCATTCTGCTGGACACCTCTGTGTTCCATACAGCGCCAACGACTATCGCCTCTTTCAAACTGTAGAAAATAGAAGCTTACATCAATCGCCATCTCAGCACCTACAATTCCACTAATCCTTCATTCCAGTCGAAGAATAAATCTGATTGCAACACAGTGCAAGCTATTAGGAGATAGTGGTGATTATGAAATGTCTGCCCCATGATACTACTCTCAGCTGAAAAGTAATAATCCTTTAAGAAAATATGATGGTTTTCCCTTCCTTCATCCTTCAAATATTAGTTCTGCACCTAGTGGATGAAGTCAAATAACATGTTGAGGAAAGTTTCTTGATGGCCAGATTGGGCTGAAGCTGAGTAGACTGAGCACTGATGGCTTTACCTCTGGTTTTGCTTCTGATTGAAACAGTTTTGGAGATTGCAGTTCAGTCCCTAGAGGGCCCTACAGGATAGTAAATCCACATCAAAAAGCCATTGTACGTATGAGCTCCTACTGATTTTATGTGACAGCCTGTCTCCGTTTGGACAGGTTCTAGCACCACAGAGCAGTAGCGTTGTCTCTCCTGGTAAGATTAAAAGTGTGCTCATTTCTGCACAGGATTTTTCACCCAGTCTAGCTCTTATTACTTTTTGTTTTCCTAGAATCATAAAATCTTTGCTTGCTGGTGACAGCAAACGTTTCATCATCCGCTCACCTTCATTTCTCCTTGCAGACCAGATGTATCATAAGCAGGGAACCAGCTCGTTCGAAGTGAGTGCCTTCATTGTAGATATACAGGAGAATTACAGGGCTCTGACCACAACCAATAGTCAGCACTGAGAATTTAAAAATGTCACCTCGTGAAGAACTATTTTAGCTGCTCAATGGGGTTCGCATTTCTATTTATCAAAGATGTGAACATTTTTCCTCATATTTAATTTCTGGGCTATCCACTGGATTTAGTGGGAAACTAAATTAACATGAAGTGTTTTAAATCTTACTTGTTTCTTCAGTGTGCATTAGTGTTGGAGAAATCCTAAAGGAGACAATCAGTTAATTGAAAATGTGTTAAAGTCTCTAAAGTCATTGAGGATTATAAATAAATAGTTTCTATTTATTTAGGATTTATATACACCTGACTCCAGATAGTGAAGACAAAGTAATTCAAAGAACTGCTCACTAATGCTATACAGTGAGCTGAGTAGCAACATTTAACAATATGGGCTTTGGATGCACATAGACCCAAGTTGAAATCCTGTAGGCTTCCTTTCTTATTAACAGCTTTGCCTAAGTTATTTACCTTCTCAGTGTCTCGGTTTCTTTATTTTTAAAATGGTGGTTGTAATACCTCTCTTTATGGTGTCTGCTTAGCTCAGATGATGTCCTTTTTCTGAGGTCAGCCCCCTCCTCTTGTGTCCCTTCTCAGATTGGGGTGTTGACAGCCATGTTTTTTCCAGAAACCTTATTGAGACAAATAAAAAACTAATGACTAACAAATAAAAATTGCATATATTTAAGGTATACAATGTGATGTTTGGTATATGTATATACCAATCATTGTGAAAATGATTACCATTGTAAAATGATTACAAGGATCTGGCTAATGAACATATCCATCACCTACATAGTAACCATTGTGTGTGTGTGTATGTGTGTGTGTGTGTGTGTGTGTGAATGTATGTATTAAGAACACTTGAGATGCATTCTCTCAGCAAACTTCAAATTTACAATACATAATGACTTAGACACTAAGCTGTATGTAAGGTTGCTAGATCTTATTTTTCCTAAAACTGAAAGTTTATATTCTTAGAACAACATGTCCCCATCTCTTCTGAGTTCCCATAATCCCTTGGGCATATCTTTGTTACTACATTACTGCTATACATTTATATATGTATATGTATATATATAGTAATTACATATATAGTAATTCTTTAACATATTAATGCTACCCCTAGAATTTCTTAAGAACCAACTATCTCACTTTTACAAATCTAGCAACTAACACATATAGATACTGTACTAATATTTGGAGAATTAAAGAATAGAACCTTAGTTTTCATATGAAGGTAGTTTCTATCAGTATCAAGAAAATGGAGGAAAATGTTATTTGACAGACAATGCAGCTTTCTAGAGTAATTTTCTTATAATGATAAGTCCTAGAAGTTAAACAATATATGGTTATTTGGCAAAAAAATTATCTCATATCTCACTTTAAGAAAAATTTAGAGATAAAAAATTGTGTTCTCTTATTATAGTCTTATTGCTTATTTCCTCAAGTTTGGATCAATTGTAGCTCTAAGATTACTTAATGTTGAAGAAAAAATTATTTGTTTACAGGTTAGAGCCAACTACTTCCATAATTCCTCCAGGCAACTGATGTTGTGTGAATATATGAATGTATCACTTTGAATCTCACTATGATATTTAATTATATTGCAATAATAAAATTCTTAAAAAAATAATTATCTGTGTCTAAAATTTTTCCAAGAGCCATCTGCTTCTAAAATGTCCTTTTTTTACTTTTGTCTTGGACAATATCATCTTCACTGGTTTGTTGCTTTGGAGGAGTCCAGGAAAGAACTGTAGAGCTGAGGACAGCGGACCTGTAAGACTGGGGTCTCTGTGACCTGGTAGGCTGCTGAGCAGACACAGCTAGGCAAGGGAAGGAAGCTGGCTCATCAACTCAGCAGATCTGATACAAGATGAAACACTGGAAACTTCAAGAATATGACAGCTTTGGAGCTAGGGTGTAGCTCAGTAGTAGAGCACTTTCCCAGCATGCATGGGATCCTGGTTCCATTCCCAGCACTGAAGAAGAAGAAAAAGAAAAGAATATTACAGCTAAGCTTTGAGATTGCAGACATAGGAAAACTAAAACGAGATCATTGTCTCCTCAGGAATTTACCTTACATGAAGCGCCTGAGAAAACACAGATGTTACATGTTATGATCAGATACAGACTGTCCCACGAAGAGCCCAGGGTTGATATAGTTAAGTCATGAGGGTTGTAATTCTAATGGATTTATCTGGGTGGTAACCTAGGCCAGTAGGGTGTGGCTAGAGAAGGTGGGCCCCTGGGGGTGTGGCCTTAGGGACTGTGCTTGTGCCTTTGAATCCCCTTGCTTGCTTGCTCTCTCTGCTTCCAGCCTCCATCGTGAGGAGCAGAGGGTCTTTCTCTCTCTCTCTCTCTCTCTCTCTCTCTGCTTTCCACCGCCATGCCCTGAGCTTTAGAACCTGGCCTCACATGGACTGAACCCAGAATCTCCAAAAAAACCTGTGAGTAAATATATCTTCCTTCCTGTAGGTCGTGTGGTCAGTCATTTTGGATGATAGCAGTGAGAATGTTAACTGAGACACGGTTAGTGTCACAAGCGCCTTTTCACACTGCTGGTCATTAACCAAGGTGTTTTGCAACATCGTGTGTCTCAGCCACTGGCAAGTCACACCTCCAGGTGCCAATATTATACAGATACTTTTACTGTGTATCTACAGAGCAACTTGAATTAAAAGTCAAACTTGTCACTTGAGATGGAATGATGTAAGGTCTGGGTGTGCTTTTGTGTCTTGCCATGCGAGAGCAACAGAACTGAGCACTCAGAAAACACTCGAAGTGTGTGGCTTGATTTTAGGTACTGGTTCCAGCCTAATTGTGAAGAGGAAAGGAAACATCCTTAGGACACATCTTCGGGGAGGCTGCAGAATCCTGTGCTTGAGGTCCTGTGTGAAGCAGGGCTCACCACTCTGCTGGAAATGGAATGAAGATAGAGGAGCCATGAAACCTTCTGTCTTTAATAACAACCCCAGAAAGCCTGGGACGAAAATGCACCGGCTGAACATTCTCTTAATGCATACGGAAGAAATCAGAGGCTTTGGAGACTTGATGATTCTGTGTTGTTTGATCCACTTCGGTAAATTTACTGGAGGATACTGTGTGAGAGGAAATCTGCTGACTCAGTTTCCTCATTTGCATCCAGAGGTCATACGGGCTGTTTAAAAGCTGGCTAAAAATGAGTTACAATAATCAGAATTTTGTGAAGTGTCTTCAGACTGCACTTCCTGACAGCTCAAAATAGCACAGCAAAAACACTAGAAAAATTATTCCCGGAACCCAATAAATGGCTGAATTGAGGGATATACATGTAAATAATACTTTTGTTCTTCATCCAGATTAAGGAGACAGTCTAGAATGCTGGTTAAGAGGGAAGTTTGTTTCCTGAAGTTCATTATTAAGTCTATTGGGGTTATGTAAGAGAATGGCCTTATTCTTAGAAAACACTCGCTGGTTTAGGGTGAAGGATCATTATCTCATCTATTTCCCTCAAATCAATCAGTGATTCCTTGTGAAAGGGCACATGGGAATTTTTACATGTAATTCTTACGTGTTTTCTATATATAAAAATATTTCAAAATAAAAAATTACAAAACTGTAGTTTCTCCAGTCTCCCATTTACCAGCTATATAATTTGGTTCAAGTTACTTGCTCTTTTGAAGCCTCAAGGTCTTCGTCTTACAATGAGAATAAAAAATTGGTGACAACCTCAAAGAAGTCAATGAAATAATGAACTCAAAAAAAGTTAGTAATAATTTAAGACAAGTCTTAAAAGTTATTTTCTACATATGCCTGGTGATACATTTTGGTTTTAGTCAATTATGAGCAGCTGATTTTTTACCTGATACTCACTATGGTAATAAAATACATTGATCATCTTGATTTAGTGTCCATGAGCACTGAACAATATTCAATTTTTATAAATACAAACATTGCAAAGCAGACTATTATGAAAATACTGTTTAATTATAAAACAAATATATATATATGAAGATGTTTAGTAACTGAAACTGAATGATTTGAGAATTTATGAGATATTAATGTTTAATAAGAAATTGTGGAATTTTAGGAGCTTCTAAAAAAAAAAGGACAGATCCAAAAAAAAAAAAAAACCCCATGAAGCAAAACGATGTTTCCTTAAGTTTTCCTAGATGCAGCCAAAATGTTAATAATTATTTTTGGCATGTATGGACAATAAAGTCTTTTACCGCTATCATTGTGTCATGGAGGTGGGAGAAATCTTTTATCAAGAGGGAAAATAAGTATAGATATTGCCTGTCATGTAGGATAACACTCGTGCTATAGTTGAGACCAGCACTATTTTTCACATGGTGGATTATTTTTCTGATCCTTATGAGAGCTATAATTACTCTAACAACTTTCATGTCTCACTTTCATTCTACCTAGAAATATTTTGAAAAGTTGATAATAGTTAAATCTGTTAAAAGAACTGAATGATAGGTTGCTTTTAGCTTTAAAATGTCAAAAATATTAATGCATGAAGATCATCTGTGGAGCAGGTACCTGCAACATTTCTTAGCATGAAGGAAAAAAAGAATATTAAATATATTCCCAGCCCCCAAAGGAACCTGGTATTAGAATGGACCAGAGGAGACCTGAGATTGACTATTAGCCTTCTGATTATGTGCGCTTTCTAGATAGCTGCACATTCAGAATACAAAATCCATTCACTTTGGATATAAAAAGCATTCAAAATCCAGAGCTGGGCTTGGTGGTGCATGCCTGTAATCCTAGTACTTGGGAGGCTGAGATAGGAGGATTGCAGGTTCAAAGCCAGCTTCACCAACATATAGAGGCTCTCAGCAACTTATTGAGACCTTGTTTCCAAATAAAAGATAAAACAGGGCTGGGGGTGTAGCTCAGAGGTAGAATGCCCCTGGGTTCAATCCTCAGCAACAAACACACACTCTCTCTCTGTCTCTCTATCTATCTCTCCAGGCGATTCTTTGATGAACTCTACACTCCTACTACTGTCTTCCTGAACCTCAGTGAGGTGACAATATTACATCTATAGCCAAGAGATTTTACAACCTGAACTTTCAAGTGTGTGTGTGTGTGTGTGTGTGTGTGTGTGTGTGTGTGTGTGTGTTACTGGGAATTGAACACAGAGGCATGGCATTCTGCCTTTGAACTACACCTCCAACTCTTTATTTTATCTTATTTATTTTATTTTTATTTTGAGACAGGATTTTGCTAAGTTGCTGAGGCGGGCCTGGAACCTGTGATCCTCCTGTCTCAGCTTCTCAAGTACTGGGATAACAGTTGTGCACCACCACACACAATGAGAATAAAATACTGGTGACAACCTCAAAGAAGTTAATGAAATAATCAATTAACTGGAGAAAAGTTAGTAATCATTTAAGACAAGTATTAAAATGTTATCTTTTGCCGGGTGTGGTGGTGCATGCTTGTAATTTATTTCAAAATAAAAAACAAATAAGCTGGGCTAGGGGTGTACCCAGTACAAAATCCCCAGTACCAAAATAAAAGGGAAAATATCACTATATTTACCCAATGATCAGTAGGTTCAGGAAGTCTACTATTAGATGAAACTTTAATAGCTATTTCTAAGGCTTCATATATGAGCAAACATCTCATTTCACATATTTGATGAAAAATTAATCAAGGCATTGTGTTATAAGAAAGGCAAATAAGAATACCAGATCCAACACATTACATTTTGATTTCATGCATAGAAGGGATTGATGCCCAAAAGGAATTGTGAAAAGCTAACATTTATATAAGAATTGTTTCTGAAATGAATGCATTTCATGGGCAGTAACTAATTTTGTGGAAAACATTATAACTGTTACTTATAGCATATTTTTTCATTAAATGTTCATGTAGGATGGCTTGCTAAGAAGCTTCGGGGCATGAGAGCACTATGGAAATTGAGACTCTTCTACACTGTTGGTGGGACTGCAAACTAGTTCAACCACTGTGGAGATCAGTGTGGAGATTCCTCAGAAAACTGGGAATGGATCCACCATATGATCCAGCTATTCCACTACTGGGTATCATACCAAAGGGATTGAAACCAGAAAACTACAGTAATATATGCATGCCCATGTTCATAGCAGCACAATTCACAGTGGCCAAATTATGGAACCAGCCTAGGTGTCCCAGATAAGCAGATTACAAAATTGTGGGAAATACACACAATGGAATTCTACTCAGCAATAAAGAAAACAAAATAACATCATTTGCAAGAAAATGGAAGGATCTGGAGAACATTATGTTAAGCGAGATCAGCCAATCACAAAAAAAGAAAGGACATATGTTTTCATTAATATGTGCAACCTAGGGAGTAGTGGGGACACACAAGGGACTCCAGTTGATAATGGAGAATCCTCAGTGGGGGAAGGGAAGTGGTACAAGGGAAGGGGAAGGGCAAGAAAGAAGTGAATCAGTGTAATTACTATTATAAACAATGTGTACACGTGAGAATATACCAATATCATTATCATTCTCAGTACTTCATATGGGTGGGGGGAGGCAGGGGAGACACTAAGAGCTGTGTGCATGTATATTAACATCAAATATTCATTGTGATGTGAGACTCCAATGCACCAATAAAAGCATGTTAAAAAAAAAGAAACACTTGGACTCCATCTCCAGTTTGATCACTTAGTAGATGAGTGACATGAGGAAAGTACTTGCAGCACATTCAGCGAGGTGCCCACGCAACAGCGAATCCACTCTCCCTTCTTCCCATCAGAACCTCGGATTTGTTGAGGTGCACCCTGGTGCCTCTTGGAGACCCCGTGTCAGGATAGTACTAAAGGGAAAGGCTACAGCCATATCCTTTGTCGATGATTGGCTCAGGAATGGGCACCTGGCCAATTGAACCAAAAAGAAACCAGAGCAGGTTTGCTGGAGTTCTTCTTCCTTCTTCTGGGACGATCCAGAAGTGACCCTCTGCTCTTCTCTGGATATGTACGAATGTACAGATCAGAGGTCCACATGTGCAGGATTTATTCAACAACCAGTCCAGAGATGAAGTCAACACAGAGGTAAGCTGGGCTGAGACACTCCCAGGGAAAGGAAGCCAGGGCCGGAGGAGTAAGGAAATTAGTAAGCTGCAGTGTCTCTGGACTTCTAGATCCGAGGGCCAAGAATTCCAAACAGGTAAGCCACGCTGATGGGGATTTTTGATATTTGTAGCTGAAAGTACTCTAATCTTTCTTAGTTTTTCATCTGCAAAAATCAGAGGGCTAGCTCCTTACAATCTTGCAAGAATTCATTATAATATGTGTAAAGTATTACATGCAGTGCTTGGCTCAGTACAAGCTTTTAATAAATGATAGCGGACTTGGGGAGGTGCTTGTCTGCACACTGTGTACTTGCTATTAACCTTGTTAACAATTAATTTAGGCAAATCTATAGCAGGCTTGATCCCCCACCCCCGAGCTAGGGATGGAACCCAGGGATTGGTGCAAGATAAACAAATGCTCTACCACTGAGCTACACCTCCAGCTCAGCCTTGATTTTTGATTGCTTGCATTTTCATATCAGATGAGACTGGTGGTATTAGCCTTCAAAGAACACATTGTAATAGCTGAGCTAAGGATTTAAAACCTCTCTGAGATCCTCAAAAGAAAAGGAATAGAATAATAATGTAGTGATATTTTATTGGCTATCACATACACACATACACACACACACACACATACACAAGCATACACACACTTAAAGAACTCAGAAGAGAAACTAATTTATTACATTAAATGTTCATTTAAAAAATAACTCAGGAGGGTACAGCATATTGGATACTTTCAAAATTAAAATGAACCCAGTAAAATATAGTAAAAATTTATAACATAAGCTTGAATGACAGTTTCTCAGTTTAAAAAAGTTAAAATCTGGAAACTATAAAAATAATGACAAACAATAAAAATATAACATGCTAATGGTAAGATTTTAAAATTTTGAATAATATTGTGTTTCCAAACAAAACACCACCAAGAACAATAAAACTGAAGAGAGAGAGGACAAAATACTGATTAACTCATGGGCTTCAGGTACACAATCTGAATTTGAAATTGAGCTTTAATACTTGTGTATTATATAAATTTGGGTGAGTTTCTTAGCCTCTCTGAGCCTTAATTTTCACAATTATAAAATGGAAATCATGAAAATCTACCTGTATATACTTAGGTTTAAATAAGATAATATAGGCCAACTTCTTGTATAGGTACCAAGTAGACTAAGACAATAGATATGGAGGATATAAGAAGACACAAATCAAACTTTACAATGTTTGAAATTAAAAATATACTGGGTGGGATTAACAGAAGATTAGACATTGCAAAATATTAGTGACGCTGAAGATATAGCAATATATAAAAAAGACACACACGCACACACACACACACACACACACTCACACAAAATGAAGACAGAATCAGTAAGTTGCAAATAAATTCAAGAGGCTTTGGTATGCGTGAGCTAGGTGTGGTGGCACGTACTTGTAAACCCAGTACTTGGGAGGCTGAGACAGGAGGATCACAGGTTTGAGACCAGCCTTAGCAATTCAGCAAGATTCTTAGCAACCTAGCAAGACCCAGTTTGAAAATTAAAAAGAAAAGATCTGGGGGTGTAGTTCAGAGGTAGAATGCTCCAGTACCCCCCCCACACACACACACTAAAAGAGGCTTTAGTATGTGTGAATAACTGGAGCTCCTGAAAGGGAGGGGAGACAGAGAGAAAACAAATTTGAAGTAATGCTTTAAAAATTTCCAAATCCAATGAAATTTCTAAGTCCACAGATCCAAGAAGCTCAAAAAACCCCAACTATTAGAAAATGACACCAATAAACATAAATAACAAAAATGCTTAAAACCTGTGATAGAAAAACCTTAAAAGCAACCAAATAATAAGATACAATATGTACCTGGGAACAAAGAATGACAACAGACTGTAATGGAAACAAAGCCAGAAGGCCGTGGTGTAGTATTGAAAGAAAACACACAAGCTAGAAGTCATACCCAGCAAAAATAGCTTTTCAAAATGAAGGTAACATAAACACTTTTTCAAACATACAACAACTGAATCTGTCACCAGCAGTCTGGCACTGAAGGAAATAGTAAAGGAAGCCCTTCAGAGAAATGATACTCAATGAAAATCTAGATCAAAATATGAAGAGCGCCGGGCGTGGTGGCGCATGCTTGTAATCCCAGTACTTGGGAGAATGAGACCGGAGGATCCGGGTTCGTGGCCAGCCTCAGCTACTTAGTGAGGCCCTCCGCAACTTAGTGAGACCCGGTTTCAAAATAAAGGATAAAAAATAGGGCTGGGGGTGTAGCCCAGAGGTAGAATGCCCCTGGGTTCAATCCCCGGTACCACAAAAAAATAAATAAATAAAAAATATGAAGAGCACTGGAAATGGCATATGTCTGTGGGTATATATAATTTTTCCTTCTTGAAAATATTTTTTTTTTGCGGTACCGGGGACTGAACCCAGGGGCGTTCTACCTCCGCGCTACACCCCCGGCCCTATTTTTTATACTTTATTTTGAAACTGGGTCTCACAAAGTTGCGGAGGGCCTCACTAAGTAGAAAGAGAGAGAGAGAGAGAGAGTGAGCGAGCTGAGGCTGGCCGCGAACCCAGATCCTCTGGTCTCCGCCTCCCAAAGTACTGGGATTACAAGTGTGCGCCACCACCCCTGGCCTTTGAAAATATTTTTAAGTGATGACAATTAAAAGCAAAAACAATAACAAATGTATATGGAAATAAAATGGGTGACATTTTATTTATGGATGGCATGGATGACATTAAGTACAAATGGCATAAATATACCCAATAAAAAGCAGATTTTCAGATTGTATAAAAAAGCAAAATCCACTAAATGCTGTCTATAAGAAAATAATATTAAATATATACAAACAAATACTTTAAAAGTTAAACACTGGAAAAGACATATGCAAACACTAATAGTAGAAAAAAGCTGGCAACAATAATATCAAAGTAGATTGAGAGAAAAATGAACATTTCTAGGGGTAAAGAGGATTATTTCAGAATGACAATGGGCCACTGATTGAGAGGATATCATAATCCTAAACATGTATGTACCTACTAACAGTGCTTCAAATACATGAAACAAAATTTGATAAGACTGAAAGAATAAATAGACCCACAGTTACAGTTACATTTAATACTCCCCTCCATATAACTGATAAAGCAAGTATACAGAAAACTAAAAAAGATGCAGAATACATGAACAACAGTATTGACCAATATAATCTATTTGGCATCTGTAGAATATTCCACCCAACAACATATAACAGAATATATATTCTTTTCAAGAAAGACCATATTCTAGACTATATAAGTCTCAAAACTTTTAAATGGCTTCAGGTCATACAAAGCATGTTCACTGACCATACTGAAATCAATGATCTACAGTAATGGATCTGAAAAAGTTCAGAAATGTTTGGAAACTAAATGATAGACTTCTAAATAACATATTATAGAAAGGAGAGATCAAAAGTCAAAGTATTTCAAAGTGAATGAAAATGAAAACATGACACATCAAAATTTGTGGGAACCAGCTAAAAGAATTTGAGAAAAATAGATCACTAAATTCTTACGTAAAAACAACTAGCCATGTGTGGTGGTGCATGCTTGTAATCCCAGTACTTGGGAGGCTGAGACAGGAGGATCACAGATTCATGGCCAGCCTCAGCAACTTCATGAGGCCCTTTGCAACTTAGTGAGACCCTGTTTCAAAAAAAATAATAATAAAATAGGGCTAGGGGTGTAGTTCAGAGGTAGAATGCCCCTGGGTTCCATCCCCAGTATAACACACACACACACACACACACACACACACACACAATATAAAAATAAAAGCAAGCGAAAATGAAAGAAAAGACAAGAAAGGAAATAATAAATATAGGAGACCCATTTGGAAACATAAAAGCTATTTTTTGAGATGATCAATAAAGTTGATAAACCTCTAGCCAGACAGATAAGGGAAAAAGAGAGAAAACACAAATTATCAGTACAAGAAACAAGTAAGGGGGAAATCACAGAAGACTCTACTAAATCAAAGGAAAAGAAAATGATATGAATAACTTTGTGACAATAAATTCCACAACTTGATGAAAAGAATAATTTTTTTTGGCGGTACCGGGGATTGAACCCAGGGGCGTTCTATTTCCGCGCTACACCCCTGGCCCTATTTTTTATACTTTATTTTGAAACCGGGTCTCACAAAGTTGCGAGGGCCTCACTAAGGAGAGAGAGAGAGAGAAAGAGAGAGAGAGAGGGAGAGAGAGAGAAAGAGAGAGAAAGAGCTGAGGCTGGCCACGAAGCAGGATCCTCCGGTCTCCGCCTCCCAAAGTACTGGGATTACAAGCATGCGCCACCATGCCCGGCTAAAAGAATAAATTTTTTGAAGGATACAAATTTCACTCAAGAAGAGATAGATCATCTGAATGGCCCTATATCTATCTAAGAAATTGCTCAAAATTAAAATCTCCTCTTGAGGAAAATTGCAGGCCAAATGGCTTCCTTGGTGAATTTTACCAAACATGTAAGGAAGAAAATACCAAATTTATACAAACTTCTCCAGAATAACAAAACACATACATACACAACCTTGAAAAAGAGTAAGATTGGAATACTCACATTGTCTTATTTCAATACTTGTTACAAAGCTATAGTAATCAAAATGATATATTGCATAAAAATAGACAAATCAGGTGCACCAGGTACCGGACCGCCCGCACGCGCCCCACCCCGGAAGCCCCCGGCCACCTCGCCGGGCCCCTTGTGCGCCGGGTACCGGACCGCCCGCGCACGCCCCACCCCGGCAGCCCCCGCACCACCTCGCCGGGAACCTTGTGTGCCAGGTACCAGACCCCGGCCTCTCCGCGCGTCACCTTGACATCTTCTGGGCCTGCCCCGGGCCTCGGATCCCCCCCACCGTGTCACCTCGGCAGACTCTGCACCCGCACCAGGCTTCCGCGCCACCTTGGCAGCGTCAGCATCACCTCGGCGGCCTCTGCGCCCGCCCCAAGCCTTGGCCTCACCTTGGCAGCCTCTGCTCCAGGCCTCGGCGTAACCCTGACAGCCTCTGCGCCACCTCGGCGACCTGCGCCAGGAGCCTCTGTGCTACGCTTTAGAGCCTGGATACCCTCCAGCGCCACCACCCAAGACCCACGCCACTCTGGGTTGTCACTGAAACAGGACACACCCCGGCGTGGACACCTGAGATCTAGGAGCACACGCTCCCCCCTGGGACCCACACGCGATCCTC
>PVJS01033219.1:0-22305 GCA_004027185.1 Glis glis | reverse complement strand
CTATCCTCCATCTCCCCACCTGGTGTGAAGACCTCCACACTATCCTCCATCTCCCCACCTGGTGTGAAGACCTCCACGCTATCCTCCATCTCCCCACCTGATGTGAAGACCTCCGCGCTATCCTCCATCTCCCCACCTGGTGTGAAGACCTCCACACTATCCTCCATCTCCCCACGCTATCCTCCATCTCCCCACCTGGTATGAAAACCTCCACATCCTCCCCGACCTTCACTCTCTCCCATCTAGTATAAAAACTTCCAAGCTCCCCTCTTTGAGTGTGGAGATCTCCACACTTTCCCTTTTAGTGTGAAGACTTTCACATTCTCACCTTTGAATGTGGAGAATCCACACTCTCCCCAATGGTATGAAGACCTCCGCACTCTCTCCATCTGGTGTGAAGCCCTCCATGTTCCCACCATCTAGCACAAAGACCGCCATGATTCCCCCCATCTGGTGTGAAGATTTCTACACTCTCACCTTTGGATATGGAGACAGCCACATTTCCCTATCTGGTGTGAAGACCTCCACACTCTCCCCATCTGGTGTGAAAACTTCAACACTCCCATCGTTGGGTGTAAAGACCTCCACACGTTCCCTTTTAGTGTGAAGACTTCCACACTCTCACCTTTAGATATGGAGAATACACATTCTCCACTTCTGGTGTGAAGACCACCATACTCTGCCTTTTAGTGTGAAGTCTTCCACACAGTCCCCTTCTAGTTCCTTCCTAATATTCCACCCCATTCTAGCTGTTTCCCTGGCCAGGAAGGCCTTCCACCACCTTTCTGACTGCCAAATATCTTCAGATCATGCGAGGGCCTGCCTCGCCCTTCTCCTTCCTGAACTTCTGCGATCATCCATCCAGAGCTAGCTCCTCCTTTGTCCTGACTCTGTGTGCTCCCCCAGCACTTCCCTTTGGAGCATCATCTCTCTTCCTCCCCTCCTATGAAATGAGAAAAGATCATCCAGGGAGCCCACACCTGGGGCCCTTCCTGCAACCCCCTCAGTCTCACCTGGCCAGTGGTATCACACAACTCTGCCCCATCCTCTGCCCTGCACCTTCCTGCCCAGGCCTGGCATCCCGGGCTCACCTCCTGCTACTAGGGCCAGGTTTATTTCTTCTCAGCTCTACAGATGGATGGCTTACTGGGATGTCTTCTCTTTTGGGGTTTCAGTTTGGTCCCTGGATCCACCTCTCTGATCATGTTCCCCTCCATAGTCTATACTCTGCAGGCCCATCCTGCCTTCAGACCATTCCAAACCCTGTTCTAAACCCTAAATCCCTGCTTATCGGGGAGGGAGAGAAGGAGCCTCTCAGATGGGACATGTCCCTATTGGTCAATATTACTTGCTCAAAATCCCTTCTCCCTCCCTGCCCTTACCAGGGGCTCCCTGCTGATAGAGGTATTTCATTCCTTTATGTTGCCAAATAGTACATTTTATGGACATATAGTCATACATTGCTTAACAACAGAGATGTGTTTGGAGAAATGTGTCATTGGGCAAGCATTGTACGGAGTACTTTCACAAGCTCAGATGGCTACATCACTAGGCGATATAGTCTTATGGGGCCACCTACGCATATGTGGCACGTGACTGTACCAGGTTTTGTTTGTCTGTTCATCGGTTGATGGATATTTGGGTTGTTTCTTCTTTTTTGGCTATTATGCATTATACCGCTATGAATGTTCGTGTACATGTTTTTATGTGGCCATATGTTCTCAATTCTCTTGGATACATACGCAGTGTGGAATGCTGGGGTTGATGGCAACTCTATGTTTCATTGTTTGAGGAACTTCCATACAGAGGCTTTCTCTCCTTTCCACTGTACTTGAACCAAGGAGGGTTTTGAGCCCAGTGCTGCCGGCAGCCACCCTGCCAACACACAGAGCCTGGGAAATAAGCAAACGGAGGGGAGAAAGGCGAACGGGTCACCATGGCGATATTCAATACATGCCTTCCTCTTGTATTTCTTCATTCACTTATCATCTAAACTAGTCTGAGTTGGTTTTCCAGTACTTAAAATCCAGTGTCTTAACTGAGCCTGAATCGGTCTTCAACTGAGTCGGCCGTCAACTCTTAGTACTGCTTTACTGCCCATCTCTGGACTCTTTCTCACACTGAATCCCAAACAGAAGCCACAGTGGGTACCCGTCTCTGCTCGCGGATGAGGTTTAGATGGTGTAAGGGTGACCAAGGAGTCACTGTGCGTGACAGGAGGTGGTCCGCAGCCCGTGTGGCCTCAGATGGGCCAGGTGTGGTCCTTCCTTTCTTATCACGCACAGCAGGACTCACCTCTCCGGGAGCAGAGTTCTTCCCTTCCATGCCACGCATTTCTTGTTGGCCTCTTCTCTCTGCCCATGAGGTCTGAGCTCATTCCCCATGCAGGGTCTCAACTCAGCACTTTTCTGCACTGCCCAGGCCCAAGGAGAGTGGGCCAGGCCTGCCAGCAGGGCTGTCTCTGTAGACCCCAGTTCCCCTTGGTGGACTCCATGATTTTTTCCAGATGGAATTCACAGATAAGTTCCCAAAGGACTAAGTCTGCTAAAAGACTACTGGAAACGGTTCCATTTGAGATGGAACAGTAGCCAACACTCGGGTTGCCATGGGCACTGTTTCCATCTCTCATACACAGAGCCCTGCCGAGAGGCCAGGAGACACACAGCAGAGCCTTGCCAAGTCGTCTGTCTGTCCACACCACGACTTGCTTTGGTCACGGGAAGGCAGGACGCTGCCTCTGCCTGGATTCAGGCTAACACCCAAGCCGATGCAGAGCCTCACATAGCTCTGCAGGCTTCCGCTGGCAGGCATGGAGGGTCAGAGCAGAGAGGTGCAAGCACTTCTGCAGAAGGGCACAATGACAACTCCAAAAGGTTACCTTCGGGCAGCATTGTCTCCCGCCTCTCTGAGCCTACCTGAGGAATGGGGACAGGCGTGCTCTTCCCATGAGAATAACCCAGCAGCACAGACTCTACCCAATTTTGGTCATTGAGAGCAAGCTGGAAGAGGCCCACAAGGCTGGGATTTGCCAGCACACATCATGCTCCAAGTCTGACATTAATGTTGGCAAATGGTACCCGGGGTTCGTTGAACTTATTCATAAGATGTGGCGATAGGATTGCCAGTTCCCTCCCAGGTTTTAGGTATTTCATAGGGAGCTAAGAGAGGAAACTGAGCCAACCACAGCAATGTTCCATGAAACTAACTGTGCCAAGGACTCATAAAACAGGGGCTGACACAAGTGTTGACTATCTGAGCTCCCGAGGAAAGGAATCACATCCCAGAGCCACACTCAGCTCACAGTTGGGCACAAACTACCCTTTCCACGAGTCTCTGGGGAAGGAGTGCAGGATCCTTTGCTACGCCTCGCATGGAAGAGATATGCCCCCCAACATCTTCCTATGACTGTTAAACACACAGCAGTCCAGAGGTTAAGGCAAAACGACCCTGCATTTTTCCCCAAAATCTCTCCTTGAGTCAGATGACCCCCTCCTTTGAACAGGCAGAAAGGACTCCCCCTTGCTTCCTCCCCATCTCTGTCCCTTCCTGCCCAACCCCTCTGCCATCTCCCTAGGATTCCACTTCTCCTCTGCTATGGTTAGATATAGAATGTCCCCTGATGTTCAGAGTTGATCAACTAAGTCATGAGGGTTGTAATCCCATCAGTGTGTACCTCCACTGTGATGGATTTATTAGGTGGTAACCTAAGCAGGTGGGGTGTGGCTGGAGAAAGTGGGTGTGGCCTTAGGGACTGTGCTGCTGTCTTTGAATCCCCTTGCTTGCTGGCTCTATCTCTCTGGCTTCCAGCCTCCATGATGTGAGAGCAGAGCCTCGCTCTCTCCCTCTCTCTGCTTCCCGCCACCATACCCTGAGCTCTGCAGACCCGGCCTCACATGGACTGAACCTCTGGAATCTACTAAAACTGTGAGCAAATAAATCTTCCTTCCTCTAAGTTGTGTGGTCGGTTGTTTGGATCCCAGCAGTGAGAACGTTGACCGAGGCATCCTCCCCCACCCCTGGCCCTGGCCTTGTTGGTCCTTCAGTCTCCCTGGGTTGGCCCCATCCTATGACTGGGATGGGCAGAGGAGCAGGGAGAGAGTCGGGGTTCTAAGGGATGGAGGCTGTGGTTCTGCCCAGGTCCAGCCTCAGAGGGAAGTTCCCACTGGCCCTGCCCCAGCCAGCTTCCCTTGACTCTGGAATGGCCTCGAGTCTTATCTCTTGGCTCCACCCTCCCAAAGGTCCCCTCTTGTTACAGCACCTAACCTTTGACAGGCCGCTATGGCCATGACCTGGAGGGCGACAGGGAGCAGAAAAGCCTCATCCCAGTCAGGGCTCAGATGAAGGCCCTGGGGGCCTGTAATTTCTGAATCCCAGGGAACAGACACCTCCCCCCACCCTGCATGCGCACACACACACACACACCAAAGAAAGTGAGATGTTCAGAAGAAGGTTCCAGCACATTGCACTTTTCTAGCTTCTAGAATCTTCTCTGACCCAAATACTCTCTGCCACCTACCCACCCTGCTCACAAAGCCTAGTCCTGTCCCTGGTTTAGAACTCTGATCCCCCACATCCTGGGGTGTTCCAGGGCCTGCAGGCAACCAAGGTCCCCATGTTATTGACAGAAGGTGGCCACCATCCAGAGATCCCAAGGGCAAAAAGCCACCGTCCTGAGCTTCAGTATACAGACATGCTACCTCCCTTTCCACAGAGCCCAGCCTATGCCTTCCAGCCCAGGGATCTTGCAACACACCCAGCTGCCAACTAGTCCCAGTGCTTCCAAGACGCCACAAAAGGTTGGCCATGTAGGACTTGAATTTCTGGAATTATGGCAGACTAGGCATCCTAAAAACTTTCTACACCATGTCAAAGAGTGCCCCCCCTCTTCCCCTCCCCAAAAAATGTGCGTCTACTTGGAACCTCGGAATATGACCTTATTTGGAAATAGGGTCTTTTCAGGTGTAATCAAGTTAAGATGAGGCTACGCTGGGTTACAGTGAGCCCTAAACCCCATCACTGGTGTCTTTATAAGGAGAAGGAAATTGGGGCGCAGACACAGAAGAGAAGGCCTGGTGAAGAAGAGGCAGAGATTGGGGTGATGCGCCTACAAGCCGTGGCAGCTGAGGGTGCCCAGCAGACTCCAGAAACCAGGAAGAGGCAGGAAGGGGCCTCCCCTGGGGCCTTCAGAGAGAGCATGGCCCGCCCAAACCTGGATTTCAGGCTCCCAGCCTTTAGAAGTGAGAAGTAATGAGTTTCTCTTTCTTTAAGCCACCCACAGGAAACAGCCATAGGAAACTAATAAATCTCCCTGTACAAAATACCTCAAAATGCTGGTTAAATAAAATAGCATCCCTACCCGGATGAGCTCACAGTAAATTCTGAACCAAATTATAAAAGGAGAATAAATCCAGAATTTTGATGATGACACAGGTCCCCGGGGAACTGTGTGAATCTTACCATCTAAGGGGCTGAAGTTTTAGGAACCATTAGGGATGAGGACAAGGTCCTTGGTCCCATCATGAGTCCCACATACACCTCCAGATACAGCCAGGACACGCGGAAGGCCTCATCTTCTGTTGAAAGAGAAGATTGGAAAAAGAATCTGCCCTCTGACAAAGAGAGATGACAAAGAACTTGCCTCTAGTCACCCAAAATCTAGCTTGTCCTCAGACATGTTTGGAAGTAAAATTTATATTACATGCACCTTGCAGGAAGCTTCAAGACAAGAAAATATGATAAAGTTATACCCAGTTAGTAACACCTGGGGGTTCAGAAGAAGAAAATGCAAATAATCTCAGTCAGCTCACCACCTCATCCCACGTGAGCGCAGACACTGGAATTACACGTGACATGCAAGAATCAAGGGGAGTGATGTCCGGAGCTAGAAGCCAACATTCCAGGTATGAGGATTAGTAGACACAAGGACAAATGAGCATGGGTAAAATGTTCAAACAGATAGAGGACAAAATGAAAAACATGAAAAATAAGACAGTGTTAAAAGAAACCAGGCAGCCGATTTTAATTTGAAAAAGACTCGAATAAAACTTATAGAGGAGTCTGTGGTGTGTGCGCGCGCGCGTGTGTGTGTGTGTGGATGTGTGAGAGAGAGAGACAGAGAGAGAGATTAGACCAAGCAGATAGATCCAAAGAAATAATTAATGACCTAAAAGAAACATGAAGAAAATATCCAGAATCCAGCAAAGAAAGAAAAGTTAGAAATAAGGAGAAATGTTGAACAAACTTCCAACTAGAGTACCAGAAGACATATAGAATAGAGACAATGGAGAAGAAGCCATATTGGAAAGAAAGAACTTTCCAGAACTGATTTAAGACATGAATACTCATATTCAGAAAACTTAACAAATCCTTAGAAGAATAAATGCAAAGACAGTCATGTGAAGACAGATATCAGAACTCCAAAAGACAGAAAAATAAATCTTAAAAGCTTTTAAAGAAAAAGACAGATTAGCTACAATTAGACTGGCAATCAACTTCTCAATGGCAATAGTAGACATAAGAAACCCCATGGAATGATATTTTCAAAGTACTGAGACCAGCCGGGCGTGGTGGCGCACGCTTGTAATCCCGGTACTTGGGAGGCTGTGACAGGAGGATCACAGGTTCAAGGCCAGCCTCAGCTACTTAGTGAGGCCATCCACAACTTAGTGAGACTCTGTTTCAAAATAAAGAATAAAAAATAGGGCTGGGGGTATATCTCAGAGGTAGAATGCCCCTGGGTTCAATTCCCAGTACCACCAAAAATAAAAAAATTTTTTAAATACTGAGACCAAATAAACGTTCACTAGAATAGTATGCCTAACTAAGAAATTATTCAAAAACATCGCAAAATTAAGATATTTTTCAAGCAAATAAGCATGCTTTCAGCCATGAAGGAGTAAGAGTATCCGGAATGACTGTCCCACCATGTAGAAACTAGACGGGACATGGGACACTTTTCAGACATTGGAAAAGACACCACCAGATGATAGTGTCAAAGAAAAAAGGACAAAAAAACAGGCAAAGCTCACTATTTATTACTCGGACTTTATGCCTACAGGTAACCGCTGGTCTGCGGAGTTGGGAGAAGAACCCAGACCTGCAGGCTCACGGAGTTAAAGAGATTGAAGGCTGGCACTCGGGGAGATCCAAGTAACTAGGATTTGTAAGGAAGAATACTCAAGAGGGAAGAAAGGTAGGAATCTAAGCAGGGGTCCCCTCGAGCCTGGGCTGCATACCAGCTGGTGTGAATAGGGTGATGCCCATACACGGCCAATAGAACAGCTCCCAGGGAGAGCCTTTCCTGTGTAGCGGGTAGTGTTGATGGTGATTGATTGATTGATTGATTGATGAGAAGTCTCTCACATGAATGACAACAGAGTCAACATGACAAGACAGCTAAAGGGGCTAGAGAGGAGAGAGGTCTCTATCTCTCCTGCCTTCCTTACACCAGTGTCTTACTTTTATTGAGGGTTATAACCAAAACGTAAGAAATTATTAATCACTGGAAACAGCAAAGCAGTGATGGGGTGATTCAGGGAATCACATCAAGATAGTCACAGATGAATCAGGGAAGGAAAGGGGAAACAAGGAAGTCGTCAGGGGCTTTGCTTATCGGTCTCATTTGGTCCTTGGAGATTGGTCTGCGTGCAGAAATCTCCCTTTGGGTGGGCAGTTTGTGCTGAACTGAGGTGACCTCAAAGCTGATGACTAGCAAGGCTCCCAACATTCCTGGTGAACTGTGAGGTGAACAACTGTACAAGCTGAGCCAGGGGAGGAACCGATCCAGCTCCCTTTAGACAGAGTGAGAGACTTGAATGCACAGGCAGCTGATGGAGAATGCAGAAGGACCATGCCTTAGAAGTAGGGGCTAAACTAGCTTTAGAATAAAGGATATTTGGTACTTGCCTCAACATCCTTAAAATGCACCTCAAAGGACAAACTTAATAAGTTAACTGAAGGTCTGAAAAAGCTCAACACTGGTTAAAGGACTACACCAAGCCACGCATGCTGGCATGCACCTGTAATCCCAGTATTTGGGAGGCTGAGACAGGAGGATCACAGGTTCACGGCCAGTCTCAGCAACTTAGCAAGGCCCTCAGCAACTTAGTGAGACCCTGTTTCAAATTTTAAAATAAAATAGGGCTGAGAGTGTAGCTCAGAGGTAGAATGCCCCCTGGGTTCAATCCCTAGTATCACCAAAAAAAAAAAATATATAGTACACCAAATTCTGAGTCCAGAGTGCATAATCTGATAACAAATTATTACAAATACAAAGTCAGGCAGATGTGCTCCTAGACAAAAAGAAAAAGCTTTCAATGGGCCCAGAAATAACAGAGAAAGTTGAACAGAGAAAGACATTGAAACAGGCATTAGAAAGGTCTCAAGTCAGTACCAAGTGCCCATCTTAAGGAACCAGGTAAAGAATGGCAGAATAAATTCAAAGCAAGTAGAGGGGACATCCTACCACCAGAAGAAATCAGCAAAATTGAAAGCAAAAAAGAAAAATCAATGAAGCCAAAAGATAGTTCTTTGAGAAGATAAATAAAATTGATAAACCTCTAGCAAGACTAACAAATTAAAATAGAGAGAAGACACAAATTACCTATATCAGGAATGAAAGAAGGGATGTCACTGCAAAGACTACAGGCATTAAAAGGACAATAAAGAAATACTAGCTGGGCATGGTGGCGCACACTTGTAATCCCAGTACTTGGGAGGCTGAGACAGGAGGATCGCAGGTTCCTGGCCAGCCTCAGCTACTTAGTGAGGCCCTCCACAACTTAGTGAGACCCTGTTTCAAAAATAAAGAACAAAAATAGGGCTGGTGGTGTAGCTTAGAGGTAGAATGCCCCTGGGTTCAATCTCTAGTACCGAAAAAAAAAATGCTATGAACTACTTCATGTACCCCAAAAAAAAAATTTACAATGATGAACTGGAACAATTCGTAAGAGAAGAAACTGCTAAAACTCATCCAAGATGAAATAGTAATCTGAATAGTCCTATAACTATTAAAGAAATTGAATGTATAATTTAAGAAAATAATCCTCCCACAAAAGAAATTTCCAAACACAGATGGTTTCACGGGTGAATTCTGCAAAACATTTAAAAAATAAACAACCTCAGTTCGGCACAATCACTTCCAGGAAACAGAAGCAGAGAGAACATTTCCCAACTCACATCGGGATACCAGCATTACCCTGCTATCAAAACCAGACAACAGCAGCACAAGAAAAGAAAACCACAAACCAAAATCCCTCGTGAATGTAGATGCAAAAGTTCTCAGCAAAATATTATCAAGTTAAATCAGGCAATAGGCAATACATAAAAAGAATTATATATCATGACTGCTACACTTTGGATCTTCAATGTCTCCCAAAGGCCCATGTGTTTAAGACTTAGTCCCCAGCTTGGTGATACCAGGAGGTGAAGAAACCTTTAAGACATGAGACCTAAAGCCAGGTGTGGTGGCACATGCCTGTAATTCCAGTACTTGGGAGGCTAAAACAGGAGAATTGCAGGTTTGAGGCCAGCCCCAGCATTCCTGCCAGTACCTTGGGAGTCTTCTGAGTTGCCTGTCACCTTTGTACCTTCGTAGCAAGGCCCTCAGCAAACTTAGTGAAACCTTGCTTCAAAATTTAAAATAAAATAGTACCAAACAAAGGAATGTAGCTCAGAGATAGAATGTCCCTGGGTTCAATCCCTGGTATCACAAAAAGAGAGAGAGAGAGGGAGAGAAACGGGACCTAGTGGGAGGTTTCAAGTTATTGGGAGTGTGCCCTTGAAGGGAACTGTGAGACCCTTCTCTCTTCCCCTCTCTCTTTTCATGGCACCTGGAGAACATGGCCATCTGTTAGACACAGAGAACAGCCTCAGAGGAAACCACCCTGGACACCAGGTGGACAGCTTTGCCCCCGCCATGTGCTCCTACCATGGTGTGTCACCACGGGCCCAAAGCAATAGGTCCAATTGGTCATGGACTGAAACCTCCAAAACCACAATCAAAAAATAACCCTTTTCTCTTTATAAGTTGATCACCTCAGGCATTGTGTTATAGTAATGGAAAGCTGACTAACACAATGACTTAAAGTGCAATTTGTCCTGAGAATACAAGCCTGCTTCAATATTTGGAAATAATTCAGTGTAATCTACCATATTAATAGTCTAAATGAGAAAAATTATATAACCACACCCCTTATGGGCTGCTCTATTTCCCCCTCTATTCATTTTTGAAGTCCTAACTGCTGGCACCTCAGAATGTGACTATATTTGAAGATAGGGACTTTAAAGAGATTGGCCTTAATCCAATACGACATGTCCTATTATAAAGGAAAGAGAAATCGGGGCACTGTCTTAGTCTGTTCAGGCTATAACAAATGGATCAACAAACAAGAGTCATTTCTCAGTTCCCAGGCTGGAAGCCCAAGATCAAGGTGTCAGCATGGGGGTTCTGGGAGGGCCCTTTTGTAGGCTGCAGACAGCTGGCCTCTCCCTACATTCTCACGTGGTGGAAAAAGGGCCAGCCAGCTCTCTGTCCCCTTCTTTAAAAGGACACCAATCCCATTCGTGAGGGCTTCACCCCCATAACCTAGTCGCCTCCCAAAGTCCCCAAGTCCAAATATCATTCCATTGGAGGCAAGGACTTCAACATATGACTCTGGAGGGACGCAAACCTTCAGTGCTTAATGGATGCAGATGCATACAGAGGGAGACCATGTGAGGGCCTGGGAGCACAGGGCCACCTGCCAGCCACGGAAGGAGGCCTCCGAGGGAGCAACCCTGTTGGTACCTTCATCTCAGACTTCCAGCCTCCATAATTGTGGGAAAGTAAGTTTCTGTTATCCAAGCTGCCTCGTCTATGGTATTTTCTTATGACAGCTTTAACAAATTAATACAATAGCCACTAATACCAAAAAAGCATTTGACAAAATTCAACCTCCACTTACTTAAAAAAAACTCATAGCTAACTAGGAATAAAAGGGAAATTCCTTAACTCTCTAAAGGGGAAATATAAAACACCTGCACCTTAGCCGGGCATGGTGGCGCATGCTTATAATCCTAGTACTTGGGAGGCTGAGACAGGAGGATCGCAGGTTCAAGGACAGTCTCAGCAATTTAGTGAGGCTCTCAGCAACCTAGTGAGACCCTGTTTCCAAATAATAAATAAAATTAGTCTGGGGATGTAGCTTGGAGGTAGAATGCCTCTGGGTTCAATCCTCAGGACCAAAAAACAAAAAACAAAAAAAAAAAAAACACCTGCACCTAGCAGCATACTTCATGGTAAAATCCTGAGCACTTTTCCCCAAAATGGATAACAAGAAGAGAGGCCCACTCTCACCCCCACTTGTCAACATCAAACCAAAGAAAGTTCTCGGCTGTGTCTTCATATGAGGGCACTGATCTCTCCACGAGGAGCCCAGCCTCAGGGCCTCATCTAACCCGTCACCTCCCATAGGCCCATTTCCCAATGCGATCGCACCAGGGGTTAGGGCCTCAGCATAGGCATTTGAGGGGGACACAGTTCAGTCCGCAGCTGTCACTCTGAGTACATCTGCCCTGCGCGGAAGCCAGGCGCGCCTTCCCTCGAACCCTGGACTGAGAACCACAGATGAGCTCTTCCATCTACCTGAGCTGGCTCGCACAGGCACCCTGCCCATGGTAACTCAGGGGGCACCCACACACCCCTTCCAGTAGAAATGACTTGGCCATGAGCCAACAGCTCCCTCCTGCTGAGTCGCCCAAAATACACCTGCCCTGCCGGAGTCCACAGAGCGGGCTGGTGATGGCTAAGAAATGGGGAGGCTGGTGGCCAACAGACAGCACGAGGCAGGGCGTGGAAGGCTCCGCCTGCACTTGTGGGTCTGCTGGGCTCCATCGCTTTCTGTCTTCATTCCTGAGCGCTGACTCTGGGTTCTGGGTGGGAGCGAGAGTCCAACAAGACCTTCCTGCCTCCATCAGATGCCACCATGGTGTCACAGATGTCCTCGTGGACAGCAGCACCTGCCAACACAAGGTTTGGCCTCTCCGTGGAACAAGGGGCCCCAGGGTTCCCCGGCCACACGCATCCCCTCTGGGTGCTAGATGGCAGCTCTCTGCTGACTAATCACACAGTGACAGTGACAGCCATCATTCAAGGGCTCTCAGGGCCAGCACTGCATGTGCAATTTTGCTTCTAGCTCTGGACCAATCATATGCTCCAAGGTGTAACTTATCACCCCATTCTTCAGATCAGGAACTGAGGCTCAGCGACGAGAAGTAACACATGAGGGCTAAATCAAGACCTGACCCCCGGTCTGGGTCCAGACTCTGGGCAGCAGCTTTTGCTGCTGCACCGTGGCCTCTGAAGCTGTCCCTGCCCTGGGTGGGGGCACCGCAAGAAGCTCATCCTCGACTGATGTCATTTCCCGTTTCCCCATCCTGGGTCTTTGCTCCGTGGAGACCACGTGCCTGGCGGATTTTTGTGGCAGCGGGGGGTTGAGGCTGGGTCTGTAGAGCTGGATTCTCATCCTGTCTCTGTGCAGCTTCTAACACGCAGTTTCGTGCCATGACCTGCAGTTTTCCCATGACTCCATCAAATGTGCTTTCTGCATCAAATTGTTTACTCTCAAAACATGTGTGTTCCTCTAGGGCAGGCTCTTGCCAATACCTCCTGGGGCTGATCGGCTTCCAGGGAAAAGCGAGCTAGACCGCAGCTGCTCTCCTGAGTACTGGTTCTCAGGCCATGCTAGCAAGCCCAGAGGGGGACCCAGGCTGCTCAGAACCCTAGTGAACATGTGTGTGTGTGTGTGTGTGTGTGTGTGTGTGTGTGTGTGCGCGCGCGTGTGCACGTGTGCGTGTGTGTGCAAGCCCCAGAGCCACCGGGATCTTCCTTCTCACTAGTGCCATTGCTGAGCGTGGTCTGAAGCCACCCTAGAGTCACACCCTACCTCCCATCCCCCCACACCGCCCCTTCCTTCCCCAGGATGGATGCTCCAGTGACCTGCTAAGGCCACTGTGGTCCACTGGCCAGGGATGGTCCCACAGCAACAGAAAGAGAGCCCCACCTGCAGCCCAGGGAGGGGCTGTCCTTGAATCCAACCATTGTGCCCCAGGTGCCAAGGCCTCCAGAGGAGGCCTCGCAGAGTTCCACAGGGAACGGGTGCTGGGAGATCTCTGTACGTCACTCAAAGTCCGGATCTCAGCGTCCTCCCCTTGTCAAATGAGGATAACAAGAGCAGAACATACTCCACCACGCAGTCATGAGGATTAAATTCCATGGTGAGTATCAGACACTTTGCACAGCGCGGGGCCAGTGGTTAGTGCCCCTTAGACACTGGCTATTGTCACCATAAGATTAGAAATGTGAGACCAAGCCGGGCGTGGTGGCGCACGCTTGTAATCCCAGTACTTTGGGAGCTGGAGACCGGAGGATCCGGGTTCGCGGCCAGCCTCAACTCTCTCTTTCTCTCTCTCTGTCTCTGTCTCTCTCTCTACCTAGTGAGGCCCTCCGCAATTTCGTGAGACCTGGTTTCAAAATAAAGTATAAAAAAATAGGGCCGGGGGTGTGGTGCGGAGGTAGAACGCCCCTGGGTTCAATCCCCGGTACCGCAAAAAAAAAAAAAAGAAATGTGAGACCAAGCAGGGCTCGCCACCTCCCACACCCACCTCTGGATTATTGTAGCTAAGCATTACTTGATGCTCATTCTGTGTCTTGCGGGAAGGACCGGTGCTCCGTGTGGCCGATGCTCCCAGAGACAAAGCTCACCAAACCTTGGGGATGCCACACCTCCTGACCTGGGCTCCTAACTTCCTGAGCAATGGCCTTGGGCTGATCTCAGGTTACTGGCCCACAGCTGATGTGCAACAATGTAAGTTGGGGGCAAGGGCGCCCTCCGGAGGCAGTCACCTGTGTCAGCGCTTCATTCTTTTCTTACTTTTTTTTCCGGCAGTCCTGGGGATTAAACCCCCGGGGCTTTCTACCTCTGAGTTACACCCCCAGCCCTTTTTATTTTTATTTTGAAACAGGGTCTTGCTAAGTTGCTGAGGGTCTTGCTAAATTACTGGCCTTCAACCTGTGATCCTCCTGTCTCTGCCTCCCAAGTACCAGGAGTACAGGCATGCGCCACCATGCCCAACGGTTGTTTTTTTATGAGTTTTGTTTATATATTCTGGATCTACGCCTCTGTCAGAAGAGTAGTTGGCAACGATTCCGTCCCATTCTGTAGGCTCGCTTCGCTCTGTTAATTGTTTCCTTTGCTGTGCAGAAGCTTTTTAATTTGATGCCATAACATCTATTCATTCCTTTTCTTATTTCCTGAGCTATAGGGGGGTCCTACTCAGGAAGCCTTTGCCTGTGCCTGTATGTTGAAGTGTTTCCCCTATTCATTCTTGTAACAATTGCAAAGTTTCTGGTCTTAGACTTAAGTCTTTAATCCATTTAGAGTTTATTTTTGCACTGGGTGAGACAGGGCTCTAATTTCATTCTTTTCTATATGGATTTCCAGTTTTCCCAGCTCCGTTTGTTAAAGAGGCTGTCTTTTCTCCAATGTATGCGTTTGGCACCTTTGTCAAGACTCAGATGGCTGTCGCTGTGTGGGTTTGTCTGTCTTCTATTTTGTTCCATTGGTCTACATGTCTGTTTTTCTGCCAGTACCATGCTGTATAACACACTGTCTTTAGGGGGGGCTTCCGGGGCCCACTTGAGCTTGTCCCCCAATACGTGGCCCTGCCCTCCTGCTGGGTCACTGAAGTGACCAACAGTGATTTGTCCCTTATCATACAACATGCAGGGCATCATAATAACAACTCTCTTTTGTGTACTGAGTCGTAAAGAGTTGAGCCACACTGCGCACACTAAGTGTACCTCCCTCTAACCTTCTGCAGGGGGATCCTGCCCCTGACTACTGCCCCTTCCTGAGACCAACCCAGAAACTAACCACACCCTCAGCGGACTCCCAGCATCTGCACCTCACTGCCGGCCACCTGCCACGCGGCTCTTCCTTGAAGCCAATGATAGATGGTGGCCACGCAGCGCTTCTTTGGAGCCAATGATAGATGGTGGCCACGCAGCGCTTCTTTGGAGCCAATGATAGATGGTGGCCATGCAGCTCCTCCTTGGAGCCTATGAGAGGTGGTGGCCACACGACTCTTCCTTGGAGCCAATGATAGATGGTGGCAACGTGGCTCTTCCTTGGAGCCTGTGAGAGATGGTAGCCACGCGGCTCTTCCTTGGAGCCTTTGAGAGATACAGATCTGACTTGGGGACCCCTCAGCACATCTCTGAAACTGCCACCTTATCTGGGATCCAGATAAGAGCCCCCAGTGTGACTGTCCTCCAGGTTAAGTAACAAGGACTAAGAACTGGCCAAGGACCAGACCCTCTGTAGAGGTCTTTGGTGAAGTATTTCATTTACTCCCCCAACAACCTACCAGGAAGGGCTTATCTGTTTTAGCCCCATTTTCCAGGTGAGAAATGAGAGCTCAGATAAATCCTGGCAAGTTACCCAATCTGAGCCTCCTCCCAAATGGGGTGGTAACACCCCCTTCTCCAGCAAGCTTAGCCCAGCCAATAGAAGTTTAGATGACCGGGCCAGCTCACAGGCCCACAGTAAAGTTGTACCTTTAGCACTGGGTCCCTCAGCCTGCCCAGTGCCACCCTGTCTTTTAATACTAGAGAAATGTCAAATAAAATGAGACTTTACTTTCCCTCTGCAGAGAGGCCATTATCTTCACAGCATGAGGCCCAACTTTGGAAACCTTCCTTCCCAGCTGCTCAGGCCCCCCCCCCACACACACACACAGGGCTGGAATTCACCAGAAAGCAGCTCCAGCTCCAAACAGCAGACCAGACAAGGGGATCAAAGTGCCTGGGAAAGGTTTCTCCTGGAAGCACCCTTCCCTGGGACCTTGCAGAGCTGAGGCGGCCACAGGGTCCTGGTTCTGCAGGAGCTGAGCCCTGCAGACATCAATCTGCCCTCCCTGCTCTGACCACAGAGCACGGTCACTGCTGGGACCCCTGGATGAAGATGAGTCGCTAGGGGGAAATGCAGGCTGGGAGTGGAGGGAAAGAGGCAGCCCAGCTGCTGCAGAGAGGCTGGGAGCTGGAACTTCACTGAGCTTTTCCTGGGAGATAAGGACCATCCTAGCGACAACTTTCATCCAAAACATCAAGAGCTTGCAGTCCAGGCCCAGGGCTCTTCCCGGCTCTTCCCAGACCTGCTCACTCAACAAAGGTGCGATTTGTCTAGACACCACCCTCTGTGAAAGAGGCCATAAGGCCCCACCCTCTGGAGCCTATAGGCCAATCAAAACCAGGCAAACTGGGTCTGCGGTAGTGGCACACATGCCTGTAATCCCAGTACTTGGAAGGCTGAGACAGGAGGATCACAGGTTCAAGACCAGCCTCAGCAACTTAGTGAGACTCAGCAACCTAGTGAGACCCTGTTTCAAAATAAAAAATAAAAATGGGATTGGGGTGTAGCTCAAAGGTAGAATGCCTCTGGGTTCAATCCTTAGTAAAACACACACACACACACACACACACACACACACACACACACACACAAAGGCAAACTAACAAATAGATGAGTTCCAGCCATGATAGGTGCATGGAAAGGAATGGGCAGAGTATGCTGAGAAAGGAAATCTCAGGAGGCACTCCGGACAGGTGGTAAGTTCGGGAGCAGCTCTCTGCAAATATGTTATTCCAGGACCCGCAGAGGAGAGGTCTGTCAGGCAAACAGCAGGCAACGCCCTTCCGACAGCTGAGCCATGATCACCTAGGCCCAAGGCAGGAAGTGAGTTCTGACCACGCCAGGCGCTGGTCTCAGCCCTGCACAGGTAATGTACCTACCTCTCTCTGCAACTCCACGAGGGAGGTACTACAGCTACACTTTACAGATGGGGAAACTGAGGCTTGAAGGCACTTAACTAAGACCCTACAAGTAGGGGAGCAAGGATCGAGTTCACAGGTGGTGCCCAGGTACCACCTCCCTCCAGGGCCGCTCCTAGAGCCTTTTCCACCTGAGCCACCAAAGCAAGTTGGAGAGGGAGGTGGTGTTCGCCTGAGCCTCAGGCACAGCAGCCTGAGAGCCCCAAGAAGGAAAGCAAAACCCCTTTCCCACGAGCTCAGCTGGATTGGCACAGCCTCAGAGAAGTGCTGGGGGCACCGGAGGACATCTAATCCTCCCGCTTAGGGAGAGAGTGGGTCTCCCGGGGGGACCTTCCATCTTGCTCCTGGGGGCCCCCCGCTTTGTGCCAGGCTCCTCTTCAGCTGTGTTCACTAAAGCCAGCAAGGATGTGAGCCTAGTGCTGAGCCCAGAAAGGGACACCAGGTACGCCGCAGCGCAGGCCACTGAGGGCGGCCTGCCCACGAGCACTGCGGGCCTGAGCGGCATGAATGGTCCCGGGGCAGCACTCCACAATGACTGGCAGCGCCCGGCGTACAAAGCCCCCAGCAACCTCAGCCCTCTGGTGGGATGCCTTAGACTCAAGGTTCCCAGAGCCCCCAGAGGAGCAGGGCCCCGCTGCCCCAAAGGTAACTTCCCTGGGTCACCCAACCTGTCCACTCCAGGTACCTCCAGGATCACCTCGCAAAGACACCACCTTCCTCCTTCCCGGCCTCAGGCCTGCCTCTAGTGGAGAGGTCGACTGAAGGCAGAGGACTCGGGGGTTGGAAAGGAAGGTAGCAGAAGAGAAAGCAAAGTAGGAAGAAATCAGGGTCTCAGGGCTCCAGCAGGTCACCTCGTGGTCACTGTGGTTCTTTGATGCCCATTTCTCAGATGCACAAACTGAGCCTCAGACATGACCCAGGTCCCCAGCCGGGGACAGGAGAGGCTGGGATTCAAACCCAGATCTCTGGCTGCAGAGTACAGGTCCCAGCTCCTGGGCGACATGGATGCTCCCAGGTAGGGCAGACAGAGCTGGTAGAAATGGTACATTCTGGAAGTGGGACATTTTCAACCATTTCATGAGGCTGACCAGAAACTGTCCCATCAGGTCTGAGAGTGACAGGAAGATGGTCAATGGGCAGGACCAGGTCTTGCCCTCTAGTCCCCCCCTCCTTTGGGTCTCCCCAAGGCCAGCCTCCGTGTGCCTCAGCCACCCGGGGACAGGGACAACCCGCTCTTCCCGCACCTTGAACGGCCTCATCTCCCACTTTCCGCTTATCTCGAAAAGCCCGGAGCTCAGCTTTCTCTTTAAAAGCTCAGCTAATGAGAAGCATATTTTATTTTCTCAGGGGAGGCAGCTGTGGGATGAAAGTCGGAAGTGCAAACTCTGGTGGGGGATGAATCATCACATTCTTTTTATTAATTTTTTTACAGCAATGTTTTTATGATTTTCTAAAAACACATAGAAGGGTAAGGCTCATCTCTTTCATTATTGGCAATGACTGTTTGGAGTAGAGTTCAAAAGGCTAAAGATGTTGCTGAAACAACTCTGCGGGTTAGGGAGGCCACCGCTCATCACCCGGTGCCCCCGTGCCTCAGAGCGGGACACCGACCAGCGCAGCGTTTGTTCATGTTGAGACCAGTCAGAGGAGAGCAACGGCACCCAGCAATTTCTTTTCTTTTTGGAGGGGTGCTGGGGCTCAAACCCAGGGTTTTTCGCACACCAGGCAAGCACTCCACCCCTGAGCTGCACCCCAGCATGAACAACTTTGAGTTCTTCCATTCTACACTTTTTAAGTTCAATAAGTACTTAAGTGAATGAATGAATCAATTAACTGATACGGCTAAAACCTTCCATTTGACCAAGGAAATTAAAATAATTGACCAACTGTGGTCCATTGATAAGGGAGAACATGATATAATCATGAATGTAATGATTGGGAGAATATTTAATGACAATAAAGTATTCCCCTCTCTATTTTTAAGTAAAAAGCAAATTATAAAAACAGTGTGCATAGTAGGACCCAGTCTTTATTTGCAAAATATATGTACACAAATATAGAGAAGAAGAAATGTAAGGACATCTACAAATGCTAATGGCAGGTATCTCTGAATAATAGGACAGCAGATGGTTTATGATTTCCTCTTTTTTCTAGTTTTTAGTTTTTCTAATTTCTAATTTTTCCAATTTTCAGTAGTGAACATGTTACTTCAGGAATCAGGGAGAAGATGCTCTATAACAGTAAGATGAGTACCATGAAGAATTCAACAGCTCGGCTTTTGGGCATTGAAATGCAGACAGGACCTGTCTGAGCCCTTCTCAGCAGACTCCTGGCCCTAAAGATTCCATCCCTGTTTCCTCCAGTACCCCAGCAGGGTTGGGGAGAGGAGACCGGGACCAAGAAAACACCAGCCCCTCCACCCCTGCTCTATCGAGTAATCCAGGCCCAGAGAAGCAGCATCCTACACTCAGCAAAATGAACCTGACCCTGTGCAGCCGTCCTCCTAGGCTGATGGCAAGTTCACTCGATCCTCATTAGAGCTTTCCCCCCAACTAGGGTTGCTAGACTTAGCAAATAAAAATACAGGATACCCCAGATAAATTTGTATTTCAGATAAATAGCAAATAATTTTTAGCATAAGTATATTGCATGCAATATCTGGGACACACATAAGAAAATATTAATTATTGTTCATCTGAAATTAACTGGGAGTCCTGCATTTTATCTGGCAACCTTATCTCTGTGCCAAAGGGACCTGCAGAGGCCAGGAGGGTTGTGTTGAGCAGAAGAGGCAGGAAGCCAGGGGCACTGGTCAACACAGAGTCCAAGTTGGCACCCCAGGGTCCCAAGTGTTGCAGGGACATCTTTGCCAAAACTGGGTATCTTGTCACTAGGGGCACTGGTTGGGGTCAGTCCCCAAAGCCCTGTCGTCTCTGAGCACACTGTGTTAGGCGTGGGCCCAAGATGTTCCTGCTATCCTGTATCAGTACTGCTAACTCTGCATCAGTCAGGGCCTGGTGGGAGACCACTGGCCCATCAGATTGGGGAATTTAAGTGAGTATAATAAAGGGACTATTTGCAAAGACGTGGACCAAATGCAGAGAACCCAGCAAGGGCAGTTCAGTACCCAGGGCGCTGCAGAGTGACGGGGGTGGAGGAGAGGAAGTGGTTTCCAGAACCTAGGCACGAGAAGCTACAACAGGAGCTGCTGAACGGATGCTAAGACCCTTGGAAAGCCCAAAGGGAGAGATCCCAGGAATAAAGACCCAGCCTCTCTCTTTCCCTCCCACCAGCTCCTGCCGGGCCTCCCATGGCTAACCACAGCCAGGGGCCAGGGAGCAGGTGGGCAGGATGGAGAGGGCATGGGAGGGCAATGGAAGACCCCAGCACAGTGTCCCCTCGGTCAGAAGACTCCTGCCACAGCCCCTCTCACCGTTGCCGCCTCCCATCCTCTGCCCCCTCTGAGAGCATCCTGTGTGAGTTGACAAAAGCCAGGGACAGGCATGGTCTTCAGGAAACAAGTGGCCCCAAGGCCAGAGGACACCCCAGCCAGTGACCTTCTTAGAACAAGGAGGGAAAATACCAAGAGGACACAGCACGCACTCTGTTTATGGGTTGGACTTCCACCTAAACGCCCGGTTCAAAATGGTTCTATATCTTCAAGACGCAAAAAATGAAAACCAGGGCTACTGGCAAACTGAACACACATATGAACGCATGACTACACACTCCTAAAACTACATCACCGTAAACCAAAGCACCACTCAGCACCTGCCCCCAGCGTGGACATCCAGCAGCCAGGCCACGCAGGCCTGCTCCCCTGAGGACACCTGCCTGGTTTGCTTCAAATCTGGGCATGCTGGCACACACCTGTAGCTCAGAGGTAGACTGCCCCTGGATTAAATCCCCAGGACCAAAAAGAAAGAAAGAAATAGACAAGGGAGTGGGGTGCACTGCACACAGCTGTCGTCCTACCTACTCAGGAGGCTGAGGCAGGAGGATGACTTGAGCCCAGGAGTTCAAGACCAACCTGGGCGACAGAGAGAGACACAGCAAGCAAGCAAGAAAGAAAGAAAGAAAGAAAAGAAATAAGACAAAGGCAGAATTCAATAAAATCAAAAAAAAGAGAAACAATTGACAATCAAAATACAAATACAGCCGGGAGTGGTGGCACACGCTTGTAATCCCAGTACTTGGGAGGCTGAGACCGGAGGATCCGGGTTCACGGTCAGCCTCAACTACTTAGTGAGGCCCTCCACAACCTAGTGAGACCCTGTTTCAAAATAAAGAATAAAAAATAGGACTGGGGGTGTAGCTCAGAGGTAGAATGCCCCTGGGTTCAATCCCCAGTTCTGGAAAAAAATATATATATACAAATATAATCAGGTGTCACTTAATGACAGGGACATTTCCTGAGAGGTGTGTAGTGTGAACATCACAGAGTGTACTTACACAAACTAAGACAGCTACAGCGTCACTAGGCAAGATAATGATGTCGCAGGACCACTGTTGTATATGTAATCTGTCGTTGACGGAAACAGCCTTACGTGGAGCACAATTGTACATAAAACATAAAATCAAAACAAAGGACAATGTTTAAATAACAAATAGTTTTAAATTAAATATTTAAGGAACATTTTTCATAATTATAAGCCAATGCTTACACACAGACTGAAATGCATCCATTTCTAGGAAAAAAAAACATATAAAGTATCAAAATTGGGACAAGAGGAAATATAAAAGTTAAATAGGTCAGTAGCCAGGAAGGAAAGTCAAAACCAAGAGAACCAAAAACTGTTGGAAGGAGTAGGAGAGCTCAGTACGGTTGGCAGATGCACGTTCAACATACAGAAAGCAATCGCGCTCCTCCCCGCCAGCAGAACCACTGAAAACGCAGCCAAAAATATGACAGCATTCATCATAGCAGCAAAAGCGAATCAAGGAACGAGCCTACCCAATAAGGCATGAAGTCTCTACAGAGAACATTTCAGTTCTAGGAAAGACACAGAAGAATGTGAAAGGGCTGGGGTGGCTCAGTGGTAGACCTCTTGCCTAGCAGGCTTAAGGTCCTAGTTTCCATCCCCCATCCCCCTTTCACACACACACACACACACACACACACACACACACAAGAAATAGTGAGCTGGGCCCTGTTCATGGATGGCACACTTAACACTTTCCAAGGCGATTGTCCTCAAGCTAATCTACAAATTTAAAACAAATTAAATCCAATCGAAGGGGCAGCCACATAGTTCCAGGAACTTTACAAACTGATTTGAAAATTCCCATGAAAAATAAAGATCCGTAAATGGCTAAAAAAAAAAATGTCGCCGGGCGTGGTGGCGCACGCTTGTAATCCCAGTACTTTGAGAGGTGGAGACCAGAGGATCCGGGTTCGTGGCCAGCCTCAGCTCTCTCTCTCTCTCTCTCTCTCTCTC
>PVJS01033218.1:0-22309 GCA_004027185.1 Glis glis | reverse complement strand
AAAAAAAAAAAAAAAAGATAAAGTCTTTGACATAAGGTATACATTTTGTGGTACTAGGGATTGAATCCAGGGGCACTCAGCCTCTGAGCTATACACTCAGCCCTATTTTATTTTATTAATTTATTTTTGAAACAGGGTCTCACTAAGTTGCTGAGGCTGACCTTGAACCTATGATCCTCCTGTCTCAGCCGCCCAAGTACTGGGATTACAGGCATTTGCCACACTCCCAAGTATAGTATAAGAATCTTAATGACCTAGGACTAAATTGTGCTTTATTTCCCTCTACCCTTCCATGCCCACTCCATGTTCCTACCACACTAAATGACTTGTAGTGAATTAACTGTGACATCCTTTCTAGCCTCTGTGCTCTTGTACATTCTGTTCCTTATGCCTGGAATGCTTTTATCTTGGCCCCTAATGGTTTCCTGGTCTTCTTTTAGGACTCATTTTACTCAGAAATATTTCTCAGTTATTTATAATTTTCTGAACACTGTTCTAGGCACTCAGGACTCAATATATTATGACACTGTATTTATTAAAAACATCCTTATAGTTTGATAAGAGAAACATCTAGTAAGCAGGTCATCACAGTCAAAGTGATGACAGGTATGATGCATATAGAGTCCAAGAGGAAGAGGAATTCAGAGGAAGGTTGTCTACTTTGCACTTTGATAGTTCTGGAAGATTTCGAGATTGAGGAAATAACTGAGATTATTTGTTCGTTTGTTTGTTTGTTTTGCAGTGCTGGGGATCGAACCCAGGGGCATTCTACCTCTGAGCTACACCCCTAAATCTATTTTATTTTTTATTTTTGAAACAGGTCTCGCTAAGTTGCTGAGGCTGGCCTCCAACCTACAATGATCCTCCTGTTTCAGCCTCCCAAGTATGGGTGTGTCACCACACGTGGCTCTGAGCTGAATTTTAAAGAATTAGATGAGGAAAGAAATTGGACAGTATAGTCGGTGCTTCTAAGGAATTTTTCTGTCCTTTAGAGGAACCGAGAAATAAGGTGCAAGTTCTTGGAGATTAATTTTAAGACAGGAATTGCAACAGTGTTCCCTTATCTGTAGGGGGCACACTCCAAGACCTCCAGAAGATGCCTGAAACCTAGGATAGCCCAGGGTCCTATATATGCTATGCTTTTCTCTGTATACACAAAACTATGATAAAGTTTAATTCATAACAACAATAAGACCAGCTATAATAATATATTGTAATAGAAGTTATGTGAATGTGGTTTCTCTCAAAATATGCTGTTGTACAATAGTTCTTAGCAACCTCAGCATATCGTTTATTTATTTTTTATTAGTTGGAGAATTTCCACCTTTTCACTTAAAGGAAGCACTCTATGGCTTTTTGGCATATCTGAATTGCCAGAATTGCTACTCTTCTGCTGTGGGGCTATTACTAAGTAAAAGAAGGGTTCCATGAACACAAGCACTGTGATGTCATGTCAGTCAATCTGATAACCAAGAGGGCTACTGAGTGACTGATGGGCAGGCAGCATATACAGTGTGTCTATACTGCACAGTGCAGGGTCAAGAGGGCCAGCGTGATATTTCATCACACTACTCAGAACAATTGAAAACTAAGGAACCATTCATTTCTGGACATTTCCATTTCATTTTTTTCAGACTGGTTGACCATGGGTCACTGAAACAGGAGAAAGTGAATCACTGTATAAAAGAAGATATGTATAAGGGAAGATCACTGTATAAAATTATGTTTGTATACCAATAGAAATGACCTAAGAGATAAAGAGAAATAGGTGTTGATGGTGGAGGAAGAGGGGAGATTACTAAAGTGCTACCATCTGGGGCTGGGGTGATAGCTCAGTGGTAGAGCACTTGTTTATCATGCATGAGGCTGTGGGTTCAATGCCCAGCCCCTTCATACACAAGCACCCCAAAATAAAACCCCCATGAAATGCTGTCATTGAAAAGACAAGGGAAGACATGACCCAGTGCACAAGTGGAGGGCTTGGCTTGAGTCTGACCATGGGGTGGGATCAATCATCTACAATAACCTCATATCTACCTTCCCCTCCAGTGTACTTCTTTTCATCTTTTCAGAAGCCCTTGCTACTATTTTTTTCCAGCAGATATAGCACTTTAGTTATACCTCTGAAGTAGATAGCTCTCAGAAATATATCTGTGAAATGAATAGTGAATGATGAATCACTTGAGATAGTACCAGAGTGTGCAAACCAAAAACACAAAACATGTCCATAGAAGAGAACAATTGAATTGCACATTATCCTTTGGAACATATTTGTTTACAAGTTGAAAACCACTTTTATGTTCAAGATTGCTTTGACTATTCTATGTCTTTTGTAATTCTCTATGAGCTTTAAGATTGTTCTTTCTAGATCTGTGAAAAATGTGATTGGAATTTTGATAGGATTATATCGAATTTGTAAAATGTTTGGGTAGAATGAACATTTTAACAATATTAATTCTTTCAATACATATGCATAAGATATCTTTTCATTTGTTTGCATCTTCTTCAATTCCTATCATCAATGTTTTATAGTTTTCAGTGCAAAGATCTTCACCTTCTTGGTTAAATTTACTCCTAAATTAGTTTTTGTTTGTAGCTAACAAAGATGGAGGCACCATACTACTTGAATTCAAAATATACTATAAAATTATAGTCATCAAAACAGCATGGTAATGGCATAAAAACAGACACATAGATCAAAAGAAGAGAATAGAGAGTCAAGAAATAAATACGCACTTTTATGGTCACAATTTTTGACAAAGATTCCAAGAACATAATAGGGAAAGGATAGCCTGTAGCAGCACCATTTATTGCAGTTGGTGTTGATGTTGATTGATGCATTAGAAGTCTCTCACATGAATGACAATGGATTCAACATGACAAGATCTGAGGAGGCTGGGGAGGAGAAGAGATATCTCTTCCCTCTCCCCTTCCTTCTATCAGTGTCCCACTTTTATTGAGAGTTATAACCAAAACACTGTAAGAATAATTAATCATAGGAGATAGCAAAGCAGTCATGGGGTGAGTCAGGGAAAAACATCAAGGTCATCACAGATGAATCAGGGAAGGAAAGGGGAAACAAGGAAGTTGTCAGGGTCTTTGCTTATCAGTCTCATGGTCCTTGGATATATGTCTTCCTGCAGAAATCTCCACTTGGGTGGGCAGTTTGTGCCCCTCCCAAGCTGGACTTAGGTGACCTCAAAGCTGATGACTAACAAGGCCCGCTACAATAGTCTTTTCAATAAACAGTGTTGGGTAAACTATCCTTATGAAGAAGAATGAAATTAGACCCTAATATCATATCATAAACAAAAATCCACTAAAAATGGACAAAAGACAGCCGGGCGTGGTGGCGCATGCTTGTAATCCCAGTACTTTGGGAGGAGGAGACCGGAGGATCAGGGTTCGCGGCCAGCCTCAGCTCTCTCTCTCTCTCTCTCTCTCTCTCTATCTCTCTCCCTGTTTCTCTCTCTCTCTACTTAGTGAGGCCCTCCTCAACTTCATGAGACCCGGTTTCAAAATAAAGTATAAAAAAATAGGGCCGGGGGTGTAGCGCAGAGGTAGAACACCCCTGGGTTCAATCCCCGGTACCGCAAAAAAAAAAAAAATGGACAAAAGACTTAAACATAAAATCTGAAACCATAACGTTACTAGAAGAAAAAGTAGGGGAAAAATTGTATGACATTGGTCTGGACAATAAGTTTTGGGGTATGACCTGAAAATTACAGTCATCAAAAACAAAAGTAGATGAATGACATTGAATCAAATTAAAAAGCTTTTGCACAGCAAAGAAAACAGCTAATAGAGTGAAAAGATCACCTACATACAAAATGGGAGGAAATATTTGCAAATTGTACTTTGGATAAGGGGTTACTACCCAAAATATATAAGGAACTCAAACAACTTAATGGCAAGAAAAGAAATAACCCAATTTGAAAATGAGCAAAGCATAAAAACAGACATTTCTCAAAAGACGACATATAAATGACCAAAAGTATATAAAAATGCTCAGCATCATTAATCATCAGGGAAATTCAAATTAAACCAATAATAAGATATCATCTCACACCTGTCATAATCACTGTTACCAAAACAAGCAAAAGATAACAAGTGTTGGTGAGGATGTGGAAAAAAGGGGGGTCTTTGTGCAATGTTGATGGGAATGTAAGTTAGTACAGCCATTATGGAAAACAATACAGATGTTCCTCAAATTTTTGAAAATAGAACTACTATATAATTCAACAATCATGCCACCAGATATATAGATATATATAGTGATCTCTCTCTCCACATATATACATATAAATGGATACATATATGGATGCATATATATATATGCATATATATGAAGAGAGATATCAAAGGAAATAAGTATGTGGTATACATGACGTATATATATATGTAATGGAAAGAAATATTGAAAATAAAATGAAATCAGTACGTTAAAGAGATACTTGCACTGTCATGTTCAGTGCAGCACTATATCCTTCCTTCCTTCCTTCCTTCCTTCCTTCCTTCCTTCCTTCCCTCCCTCCCTCCCTCCCTCCTCTCTCCCTCCTCTCTCCCTCCTCTCTTTCTTTCTCTCTCTCTCTCTCTCTCTCTCTCTCCTCCTTCCTTCCTTTCTTTCTTTTTCTTTCTTTCTTTCTTGGGATTGAACCCAGAGGCATTATACCTTTGAGCTACACCCCCAGTCATATTTTATTTTTTATTTGGAAACAGAGTCTTGCTTAGTTGTTGAGGGCCTTACTAAGTTGCCAAGGCTGGTTTCAAACCATGATTCTCCTGTCTCAGCCTTCCAAGTACTGGGATTACAGGTGTGCACCACCATACCCAGTTCAGCACTATTTTCAATAGCAAAGATATGGAATTGACCTAGGTGTTCATCAGCAGATGAGTGGATAAGGAAAATGTGGTATATATACACACTGGAAAATGTAGCACACATACACAGATGTATATATGCTCTCTCTCTCTCTCTCTCTCTCTCTATATATATATATATATATATATATATATGTATATATATGTGTATATAGAGAAAAATATGTATATATGTTCTCTCTATATATATGAAAAATATGTATTTATATGAAATGTATATATATTTCAGCCTTAAAAGGAAGGAAATCATGGTATTTGTAATAACATGGAGGAACCTGAAGGGCATTATGCTAAGTGAAATAAGGCAAGCATGGAAAAACAAAACTGCATGACTTCATTTATATGTGGAATCCAGAAATGTCGAACTTATAGAAGTGGAGAGAATGATAGGGTCTGAGGTGGAGGGAAGACTGGGGAGATGTTGGTAAGAAGATACAAAATTTTAGTTGGTAGGAAATATAAGTTTAAGAGGTCTATTGTGCAACATGGTGATTATAGATAATAACAATGTATTATCTACTCAAAAATTACTAAGAAAGTAAATTTTAAGTATTTTTACCACACACACAATATAAATATGTGAGGTCAAGCATATGTTAATTAGCTCGATTTAGTCAATCCATAGTGCATACATTTTTTAAAACCTCATGTTATACACCGTAAGTATAACTTTTCATTTGTAAATTAAAAGAAATAAAAAAGAAATGAGCCAAGCCAAAAGGAAACTACTTTTATATTTTTTATTGTAAGTATATGAGTTTTAAAGAGATTAAAATAATTTTGCAACTTTTGGTGGGAATTGCTCATTTCAAATAGATAATTTTATATTATATAGAGAAGCCCTGAAAATTTGATGTTTTGAATATTTGCTATGAACAATTCCACTTAAGGCAATACTATTAAAATAAAAAAGATTAAATTATATTGTTAATCATAGCACTATTATTATTGTAAACAAAGTAATCTTCAAGAAGAAATTAGATTAAAATATTTATTAGATACTATTATGTTCTTTGGTGAAAGTGCATACTTAATTATATGAAAAACTTATTCATGACATATACTTAGGTTAAAAACTTGTTTATTAACCATATGTTCAATATTTACTAAAGGAAAAAATACAGATTTATGCATTGAAAAAGTTCATGAAGGTTATAGAACACACAATTTCCTCTACATGTTGGGATCATGGGTGGTGTGATGGTTTGGAAGTAGAATGTCCCCCAAGGCTTCTGTGTTGAAGGCGCGGTCCCCAGTGCAGCAGTGTTTAGAGGTGGGGTCTTACAGGAAGGTGATTGGATCATGGGCTCTAACCTTATCAATGGATTAATCCACTGATCAATTCATAATTTCATAGCATTATTGGGGGGTGGAAATTGTAGAAGGTGGGGTCTAATTGGAGAAAGTAGGTCCCTGTGGTTGTGCCCTGGAAGGGCATGGTTTGCCCCCCCACACACTGTCTCTCTCTCTCTTTCTGGCCACCTTGAGGTGAGCAGCCTTGCTCTGCCATGCCCTTCCACCAGAATATTCTGCCTCAGCACAGGTCTAGAAACAACGGAGCCAGCAGACCATGAACTTAAGCCTCTGAAATCCTGAGCCAAAATAAATGTTCCCTCTTTTAAGTTGTTTTTCTTAGGAGTTTTGTCACAGCGACCAAAAGCGAACACAGGTGGCTTTTCATTTCTTATCTTTTATTTTTCTTTTTTGATTATCTAAGCTTTCTACATCTTCTTCAAGGAAAAGATATTACTTTTGATTTTTAAAAACATCATTTTTAATTGAGAGAAGTTTTGTTGTATACTCCATAAACTCCCACAGTCAACATGATGCCTACATGGCCCATAGTTGTCCATCGCACACATCCTTAACTTAAAGCATTTTCCTCCACCTATTATAGGCAGAAAGTTAACTCCAGTGTTAAATCTCTTCTGAAGTCAAATGCTGCTCACACAGTGTTAGCATTCATCTGGGAGACAGGTAATAGTGTGGCAAAAATTCATTGCTTTCCATTCCAGACTGGGAAATTTACAGGTGGTCTGGGTATGTCAGGCATGAATGGTCATGATCAATGATGTCCTGCCTACCCCGAAAAGTGCTTGGCGGCCATGTAGCTGTTTCTTTAGGTGGTAAATTATCGTTCATTTATCATCTCAGAACATTTCACTTTCTCCAATGCAGAAATCGTGTTTTGAAAGTAGGCTTTGGGCTTTCAATTGAGGGCAGTGAAGACTCAAACTGGGGAGTGTATTGTGTCTTTAATACAGAATCTATAGCATCTTCAAAAGGCCACTGAAGAGTATGACATAACGGCATTAGTGTTTCCCAGTTTGGCTAGTAATAGGTAAAAGTCACATTTTCAATTTTATGTACTCAATGTCCTCCATTTTAGTTATCCTTAATTTCCACTGTAATCTTCTCTAAAATTAGTCTCCAATAGAACACAAGCTTCTTCTCCAAATATAGCCTCCACCAGCACTAAAATAGCAAGCTTCTTTTTCCATCCTATTTCTTCTTGGTCATAATCAGAGAGGAGAGAATTCAGTAAAATTCTTCCCTGTGAGGAGCATGTTAAGAATAATTCAAATCCCCTTGGGAAAATAACAACTGTTGTAGATGTGTAGCTGGCAGGGGTTTCAACTATTAATACGTTACGTGGCCAGTGTTCCTTCAAGCCTAGAATGGAATTTGGTTAAACTGTGTGGACCTGTCTATGGGTCAAGTGATAGGAAGGAGGTTGTCAGTTCCTTTCCTGCTGTATGTTTTCATTGGTACAGGTCTTGGTGCTGAGGAAAATACCCATGTTTGTGAAATAAAGATATTCAATATGGAAAATATCAGTAGAAAAAATGAGTTTGCAAATAGAACAAGAGAATGAGGAGGATCTGCATATTAATGAGGGAGCACAGAATTATAAATATTTGGGAGTATGTGTAACAGTGGAAAAGATGGAATAGAACATGATCACTAATTGAACACAGGTGTCAGATGCCCAGCTAATGCAGAAAATGTCAGTCCTGGTCCAAGGGAAGTAGGTACAAACTGAATATTTACCGTTCTTTTCAGTATAAAAAGAACAAAGCACAAGAGAGCATAATAAATGTTCAGATATAGCACCTTTCCACACCATTCAAATGGAGAATATTAGACTGATTGATGGAAGGAGAAGGATTTGAGAGTTGCTTCTTAACTGTGCCTCATGAAGCAAGACGCCTACCACCCCCTACCCTGAGTCTTTGGTTTCTCTTATATTATTACTATTTTATTATTATTATTATTATTATTAATGTGATGATGATGATGATGATGATGATGATGATGATGATGATGATTATGTGTGTAGTACTGGGAATTGAACTCAGGGGTATTCTACCTCAGAGCTACACACCAACCCTATTTTTTAAAACAGGTTCTTACTAAGTTGCTAAGGGCTTTGAAACGTTTCTGAGGCCTTCCTTGAGCCTGCAATCCTCCTGTCTCAGCCTCCCAAGTACATGCCACCACACTTGGCTGGTTTCTCTTATTTTAAATAAGTATGTTAGCCCCCATCACTTTGGAGTTTAATATTTTGAAGAGTACTTATCTCAGAGAACACTTAACTTTAGATATAATTTCCCTTGAGTTTGCTTGGCTACTCTGGCTTTGGGATATAACACAAAGACATTTGACCAGTGTAACCAGTGTTCTCCACTCTTTACATGAATAAACCAAGGTAATGCACTGGTGGGTGATAAATAACGAGTGATCTCAACAAGTGTCACGAATTGGTGTTAGATATTTTAAATATACATTGTAATTATGTTTTGCTTTTGTTACATAAACTTAGGAACTAGACAGAGAACAGAATGGAGAAATGGACAAGAATCAACAGTGGGATCAGATACAGTCTGGTGATTATCTCAGGCTCTTGTGTCAAACAGACCCAATTTGGAAGACTGGCTCCCCTTGCTTAAGTCTCTGTGACTGAGCAATTTGTTTAAATTTTATAAATTTCAACTATATACATGACCCTATTATATATTATTGTCGTTATTAATAATTAAGGCATAAACTAGCAAGGAAGAGTGGAAACAACTAGGCTCAAGTCCTTGCCTTGGCTGGTGTAGAGTTGTAAGCTTCTAGTAAGAACCAGAAGGTTACAAAATGGGACCTAAAAGTAGCTCTGAATCTGCTTTAGGTTTGCAGGTATAATCTCGCTTTCCTCTGATTCTTGATGAGATGTTGAGAGTTCATTTACTATATATATATATATATATATATATATATTTCTTTGCAGTACCAGGGATTGAACCCAGGGGCGTTCTACCTCCGTGCCACATCCCGGCCCTATTTTTTTTATACTTTATTTTGAAACCGGGTCTCACGAAGTTGCAGAGGGCCTCACTAGGTAGAGAGAGAGAGAGACAGAGAGAGAGAGAGAGAGCTGACGCTGGCCACGAACCCAGATCCTCTGGTCTCTGCCTCCCAAAGTACTGGGATTACATGCGTGCACCACCATGCCTGGCTGAGAGTTCATTTACTATTAAACATGTATTTTTGAGATTTATTTTTTAGGTTCCTATTAGGCATGGAGGGGTCTGCCAAGATAAATAAGCCCACACATTTCCTCTATAAATCATAGATCATCACAGGGGTCTACATGTTGATGCATGTGAGAAAGTGGCAGGTGCCATAAGAGAGGCATAGGTACAATGTTATGGAAGTTCAGAAAAAGATTTCCAGTTGGAGGGAATAGGAATGTAATTTAAAACAATACCCTCACGCATTTTTTTTTACTAAGCCAGAAAAAGCTGTGTCTATAATGGAGACTTTGAGACACAAATAAGATCTATGTTTCAATTCAATCAGGGGACATTCGGGTACAAATTGGAACTGTGTCATGAATAGCACCATATGCCAATACCTAATTTCTTTTCAATTGATGGTAAAAGATTAGTTTCTATCCTTAAGTGAAAGTTCTAATATGTAATAAAAATAAATTGATGGAACAGGCCAACCAAATTTTGGTTCTAACTCAGTTATCTTAGTCTCAGAAAAGAATGAGTTAATTGTACCAGTGTGACAAGGGATATAAACCAAAAATTAAGCCTTACTGGTAATCATTATGGAAAACTTTTCATCAGGCAGAAATATGTGTCTATACTCTTGTCTGGAGAGCAAATTGCCCCAAAGACTCAAAAATCACTTTTCTGCATAATAGAAAAGAGAAAAAGAAAGTCTAAACTTAATTATAAATGGGCTCACTACTCTCAAAAGAAGCATTTCTTACTTTGAATGAAGATGAAATAGCAAATTGTCCTCTATTTTATAAAGCTAAATAATAAAAGACTATATAGAATTCTAAACTATAGAATATAAACTATATAGAATTCTCACAAATTCTATATAGTTTGTGACTTATAGATTCTCTGTTTTTACATAGTTGTAATATCTGTGATTCCTTAGGATTTCATAACTAAAATTTTGTTTAGGCTATTTGAAATCTCCATTTAAGATAAGTTATTTTTTTAATTTAGTGACAAAAAGGATCATCTTATTAAAATCCCCTGACCTCCATTCTAGATATTCTGATTGAGTGTTGGTGGAACCCAGGGGACAGTATATATTACAATCTCTCTCCAGTCATTCTTATGCAAGTGGCCTATTGAGTTCACTGGAGAAACTGCTATGGCTTGGTTGAATTTGATGTAGTGGTCTTCTTCAATCAATGGTCCAGTAAGCATTTTCTTCTTATAGTTTCTAGAACACAGTCCATTACTGTTTTCACTTTTTCTTAAAAATTCCCATCATTTCTGGGCCAAAACTAGGTCCTGTTATGAAAGAAAAATATTCAATCTGTGAATATCTTTCTAAATGTTCAAAGCTAGTGGTCTTACAGCTAGGTATATACACCCTGAGAGTTACACAAGGTGATCCACTAGGGTGTAGGAAAAAGTATGAATTTTTCTATTATACTTGTTTTTGTCTAGAGAGAAAAATTAACTATTAATTTTAATATATTGGGACAATAGCACATATACATAGTTCCTAAGCAAATTGTGTTGGTCAGCTTTCTGTTATGGTAACAAAATACCTGGGATAATAAACTTAAAAAGAGGAAAGTTTTATTTTGGCTCACAGTTTCAGCGGTTCCTGTCCATGATTAGTTGGACCTGTTGCTTTGGGCCTCCTGCAAGGCAGCATATTATGGTGAGGAGCACAAGGCAGAGCAACCTGTTCACCTTGTGGCAACCCAAAAACAAAGAAAAAGACAAGAAACCAGGGTCATCCCAATCTTACCTTCAAGGACACACCCCCAATGACCTAACTTCCTTCCAAAAGGCTCCACCTCCTTAAAGTTCCACCAACTGTCAATAGCACCACAGTCTGGGGACCAAGCCTCCAACAACATGGACTTCTGGGAGACATTCAAAATCCAAACTGTAACACAAATAAATACATCTATAGAGACACGCACAGTCGAACACTTTTTACTGGTAGAAATGAGCAGTGAAGAGGTTGGAAACCAGCTGCTATCATTAGTAAAGTTCCCATTTTCCACAACCCTGAAGCATTTATCTTTGCCTTGTATCATTGTTTACATTTAATGTAAACAATTGGAATGTAAACTGGAAGTCAGGAACTGTTTAGGAAAACCCCTGACCACACCCAGCACTTAGCCCAGAGTTATTCAATTAGTGGGTGTTAAACAATTTGAGATTAACTGACTTGTCTCACATCTTTCAGCCTATTGACTCTCCAATTTCAACCTGATTGTCAGGGTCAACCAGCTCTCCTTTCTCACCTTTTTTGATTTCATAAATTTTGCCGGCCAGAACTACTCACCCCTCATATTCCCTCCTGATGAGCACATCCAGCTTTAGGGCTGAAATGCAGCACTGCTTCTCCTACAGTGGCTTCCCACTTTCCCAGCCTCATTCAGCCCGGTTATTTTCTAGACTTCATGCATAGTTCTATTGTAGTATTCTCCATAGTGAGTCTGAACTCTCTTCTGAATTCAGAGTTTAATAAGAGCAAGATGTTCGTATTAGGTCTATAACAGAGAACAGGTCTCTCACTCAATAAGTGGCGGTTGAATGATTGGTTGACTAATGAGCTGAGGAAAAGAAAAGCTGCCTTTATCTTTTGTGGAGGTAAAAAAATTTAAAAATATGCTTACAGGTCTAAAAGAGTAGATAGTCTCATCAAATCCCCATTTAAAAGAATATTTCACAGCATCACTTTATTTCCATGTGAGAAGTTAGTGTTGCTATGCAAGACCTAAAAATTTGGGGCAATGCTTTAATTCGGTTTCCTTTCAAAGGTGGCAATTTATAACAATTACAAATGAGAAATGCTCTGAGGAATGCATAAGCACTCGAGAGATCCACTGAGGTTACATGGCAATTTTAGCAGATAAATGGATGAAGTCAGCCACAAGTGAAAGATTAAGGAATAATCTTAATTGAAGTGCATCTTACTTGAACAGCTGTACCTTTCAATAAACATTTTAACATTGCCCTTGGAAGTTTTCTATGAACTTATTAAAAATTCTATAAATTTTCAAATTATTTTATTCTAATATATTTAAAATTTTATATTTTCTAGCAACTGAGAATGACCCCATCACATTCAATACATATTTCAAGAACAATCCCAACTTGGATGCTTTCTAAAGCCCTCCGGTTGCTTTTCTGTTTTCTATACCTAAATCTCTAAAGACATTATCAAGGACCTTTTGGGCCAAGAAGTGATTAGAAAGCCTAATTTTATCCTGAATATTAGGAGGGTTTTTTTTTACACCCTTTAAATTTAGTTTTTAACTTAGGTTTGTTTATACTTACCATGGGGAAAATACATACTTTCTTCTTCTTTTTTCAAATCTATGATTGAGGTCATAAGGTAATAAATGGGACTGCAAAAAATAACTGCTGTTAATTACTATTTGTCTGTAATGGAACTGGCAATGGGTAAGAAAAGGATGTCTTATTTTCACGGCCAACTGTCCATTTGCTGGAGCACAAAATAACAGAAATTAGGTCTAGGCTACTTACTTTACTCGAAAACACCGAGAAGAGCAACAATTGCATGGAGACACAAGTTGATCACATTGACAGACTCGATATCTTGCCCAATGCTTTAAAAGAGGGCATCTAAATTGGCACACATCAGAAATGTGCTGCCCAGCCCCAGCTCATACCTGAAATTAAAATAGTAATAGAGTGCAGGAGAAAAAGAAACAGAGTCACAACCAGCTTCTTATACATCCCTGATGCTGGAAAATTCAGGAGTGAATAAAACTGAAGAACTCCTGCCCCCAAGGAATTTCTTATCTGTGGAGATAAGTCATTAAGAAGGAACCAGATGAATGAATACACTCACTGCAAACGTGAAAAAATACCATGAAGGGAATGGGGTGTTATGAGAGAAAGTAATTGTTGGGCTAGGGGTGAGGGAAAGAGGGTATTGCGTTGATATTATGGTCAGTATATACTGAGCTGAGAGAATAGCCGAGCAGAGACTTAAAGGAGCCAGGTGGAGAGAGCATCCTATCACCAGAGGTGTGCAGTTGGAAGGAGCTAGTGTGGTTGGGGCAGAATGAGCAGGAGTGGTGTGTGGAAAATAAGATAAGGTGGGGTCACTATATATGTGTGTGTGTGTGTGTGTGTGTGTGTGTGTGTGTGTGTGTGTGTATACATATATATATAACTTTATATATAGTTTTATATATGTATAACTTATATCATATTTCTGCCAATAATACATAATCTGAATCTAACCATGAGGAAAGAAGAGAACAAACCAAATTCTGCAAAAACAATTTATGCATAATTTTTTAAAATATCAATGTCATAAACCGGGCGTGCTGACGCACTCTTGTAATCCCAGTACTTGGGAGGCTGAGACAGGAGGATTGCAGGTTTGAGGACAACCTCAGCAACCTAGTGAGGCCCTCTGCAACTTAGTGAGACTCTGTTTCAAAATTAAAAAATAAAATAGGGCTGGGGGTGTAACTCAGAGGTAGAATGCTCCTGGGTTCAGTCTCCAGTACCAAAAAAAAAGTCAATGTCATAAAAGGAAACTGAAATAACTCAACAAACACAACTGAATGCAATGTGTGATTTGGACACTGGATTCTGGATTGAGAGGCATGGGGTTGCTATAAAGGACATGGGAAAACTGACAAATATTAAATAGAGACTATTGAATAATATTATTGTAGGAATATTAATGCTCCAAATTCTATCATTGTATAATAGTAATATAAGAAAGCATCCTTCTTAGTAGATTAATATTAAATTATTTTTAAAGAGGCACAAGAAAAAGTAAATGTGGCAAAATGTGAGCAATTGATCAACTGGGGTACAGTTAAATGGGATTTATTGAACAATTGCAATTCTCCTCCAAGTTTGGAATTAGTTTTAAAAAGTTTTTAAAATAGTCTATCACTCTGGTTGGCTGCAGCGGCACATGCCTATAATCCCAGTAGTTGGGAGGGTGAGACAGAAGAATCGCAGGTTCAAGACCAGCCTTGGCAACTTAGCAATGCCCTCAGCAATTTAGCAAGACCCTGTTTCAAATAAAAAATGAAAATAAAAAGGGTTGGGGGTGTAGCTTGGAGGTAGAACACCCCTACCTTCAATCCAATCCCCGCTACCAAAAAAAAAAAAATCTATCACAGAGTAAGAGAAGTGAGTGGGGCCAGTTAGATTATTGTAGCCCTCTGTATGGAAAGTGGTAGTGGCTTAGCTCGGGTGATAAGGATGGCAGAAATGGAAAAAAGTGGACAGGTTTGCAGTAGATTTTAGAGGTAGAACCAGCAAAATTTGTTGAGAACTTATTTGTGGGGATAAAGGAAAGGGAAACAATTTCCTTAAATGTTAGTAATGGTAACATTTACTACTATAAGGAGACAGCTGAGCATGGCTGCAAATTGATCTCAGAGAGGACAAACTGACAACCCTGGATAAAGGGGTAATTATAGCAGCTGAGTCCTCAAGGGAGAGAAAACAGGATTGAGGACACATGCAGAGGGATTGTTCATTTATGGGAGCATGGGCACTCCTTACGCTGTGTTATGGACCCAGTTGTGTTTCCCTAAATTCATATGTTGAAGTCCTGAACCCCAGCATCTCAGAATGTGACTGTATTTAGAGACAGGGCCTTTAAAGAGGTGATAAAGCAAAGGCATAGGGTGGGCCCTGATCCATCGTGATAGGTGTCTTTATAAGAGGTGATTAGGACATAGACACATGGACAGAGGGGGACAGTCCTGTATGAACACAGTGGGAATGGGGCCACCTGCAAGCCAAGGAGAGAGGCTTCAGAAAATATCAAACCCAGCCGGGCGTGGTGGCACATGCTTGTAATCCCAGTACTTTGGGAGGCAGAGACTGGAGAATCTGGGTTCGCGGCCAGCCTCAGCTCTCTCTCTCTCTCTCTCTCTCTCTCTCTCTCTCCTTAGTGAGGCCCTCCGCAACTTCGTGAGACCCGGTTTCAAAATAAAGTATAAAAAATAGGGCCGGGGGTGTAGTGCGGAGGTAGAATGCCCCTGGGTTCAATCCGCAGTACTGCAAAAAAAAAAAAAAAAAAAAAATCAAACCCGCTGACACTTTGAGCTTGGAATTCCAGCTCCAGAACTGTGAGAAGGTAAGTTTGTTGTTTAAGCTACCCAGTCTATGGTGTTTTGTTATGGCAGCTCTAGCAAGCTAATGCATGCTCTCATAGAAAGAGAACATGGATACCACTTGTAAATTTAATGGTGGGAGGCTGAAAGAGTTTCTATCTCATTCCTTCTAGTTTTTAATGAAGGATGAGGTCAGGTCATCAGTTGAGAATAAAGATCGATGAGGTTATAGAAAGTTTGAGACAGTATTTTATAAAGAAGTAAGATATAATTGTCAATCTCTTGGAAGAAGTTAGCTAATAGATGATTTAGATAGAATAGTTGTGCCATTTTTATGAATATTTGTCCCATTTTCTTCTTTATGCATAATACAAGTGTACCCTTGGCCTAAGACAAATTAAGGTTCAAACTCTGGCCCATAGTTTTCAGTTGTGTGGTTTTTATATGAACTTCTAAAAATCAAGAATAAGGAAAATCTACCTTGTAGTGTTGTCTTATGAAGAATGCACAAGTTAGCATATGTAAAATGCTGACATTCTTTCCTTCACACAACAAATGACTGATATGTGGTAGTTAAAAATGAGCACCCCATATTTCAGAGTGAGTTGAATAATATCCAGAGATAGCACAATTATGGGTGTAGAAATCCAATATCTTTAAGAAAAACATACATCTGATCATTTGTCCTATAGTCTTTCTCCCAACAATATATTTCATTTATTTTAATGAGATGTGAGAATACCAAAAGATTCCTTGTTGTACATATACACTTCTAATTTGTGGACCATTTTCCCCAGTACTGTGTGTTTTTCCTTCATAGACCTACTAATGTGGTCATTTTATAGCCATTGTGTCATTATTTTATTAACTTCCATCTTGCCCTTAAGACTTAATGACACCCAGAGTTTGTTTGTATTTTTCTCACTACAGCCATTTAGCATTGAGCATGGTCCTTTCAACATCACAAATCATTCTCATTATGTAGAATGAATGGACACATGAATGGAAAAAAAGTGGCACCAATGTCAAAAAACATAAATTTAGGGTTAAGAAGTCACGACAGTGTTGTGTCCACTGAATTCTACGTTATACAACATCTCATTACAGCAAACTTGTAGTGGCTTATTATTGTCAAGTGAACAAAATGTTTTCCAGCCAAATTCAATATTTTCCACTTAACAAGGTATACTCATAAACATCATCTTTTTTGTTCCTTACAACAGTGAATCCCTTAGATAAGGTAAATAGTGTTGTCTCAAAGCTTCTATTAGGAAATAAGAGTCTATAAAACCAAAATTTGCCTAAATATGCACATCTGGGGTTTGGCAGAGCCGGGTTCAACCTGGTCTTCTGACTTCTCTTGAGTGTCCTGCCATTCGAATATCGGTTTTATTTTAAACTGTTAATATTACTCTAATATTCACAAAATTCCTAGTAATAACAACCTATAAAAAGAGGTTGAGGCCAGGCATGGTGGCGCATGCTTGTAATCCTAGTACTTTGGGAGGCGGAGACCGGAGGATCCGGGTTCGCGGCCAGCCTCAGCTCTCTCTCTCTCTCCCTCTCTCTCTCTCTCTCTCTCTCTCCCTAGTGAGGCCTCCACAACTTTGTGAGACCCGGTTTCAAAATAAAGTATAAAAAATTAGGGCCGGGGGTGTAGCGTGGAGGAAGAACACCCCTGGGTTCAATTCCCGGTACCGCAAAAAAAAAAAAAAAAAAGAGGTTGAGTTTGTTGTGTGTGGGGACACCGATACTGAGTGTCAGGACTGGGATTAGAACACAGAACTTTAAATGTTTAGATTAGTACTCATATATGTACACTGAATTGTCTCCAAATCCCAGAATATTAATCCTAGTAGATTAGATGAGTAGAAAAAAGATGCATTGAAACATTTCAAGATCATGTTGACTCATTTCAGAAAGTAGTCATTTATTGCTACATGATGCCCTCTTCTAAGAGCTAGGAAATTTCCATGTTGTCAATGGCCTGGGCAAACTTTTGAGAGTAACAGACTTCTATAGATCTCTTCTCCTCAATTCTTAATCTTTAGGGGGAAAAAATCCAAGAAGAAGACTTCCATATTTGACCAAGACTGGAGTACAGAGGTTAGACTTACCTTCATATTGTAAAAACAAAAACCAGAAAAATTATACATACATGTATGTATATATATGTATATATACATGCATATATATGTATGTATATGTATACATATGTATATGTATAATATATGTATATGTATAATATATATGTATAAATTTTCATATATATATATATATATATATATATATATATATGAAGCAGCTCTTGAGAAACTTGACATCAGCCAACAAGGAGAGTGATCTCTGAGAGACAAGGACTAAATAAAGTCTTTCATATGACTGCCTCAGCTTATGGTTCTGAAGGATGCTATGGTCTGAATGTTAGTGTCTCCCCAAAATTCCTATGTTGAAACTTAATGACCAATGTGATAGTACTGAGAGGTGAGACCTTCAGTGATGATTAGGTCACAAGGGCTCTGCCTTCATGAATGGAATTAACGTCCTGAGTAAAAGAGGCCTGAGGGAGCTGGTTCTCCCCTTCTGCTGGGTAGGAACACAGCTAGAAGTGCTCTCTCCGAAGCAGACAGCGAGCCCTCACCAGACACCAAATCTGCCGCACCTGATCTTGGGCTTCCCAGCTTTCAGAACTGTGAGCGATAAACTCCCGTCATTTGCAGTTATAAATGGCACGGTCTATAATATTTGGTTATGATAACCCAAATGGACTAAGACAAGGGACTTCCCACGCCATAGTGCAGGGAGGGCAAATCCAAGCCGAGCACAACAAACTCCGAGATGTGGAGATGAAACTGAGAGGCTGGGGAGTCCAAAGCAGCTGGAGTTCACAGAACAAAGCGTCCACCTGGAGAGATCACAGAAAGTGAACCTCAGGGGTTCTTAGAGTCCAGATGAGGAAAATGCAGATCAACAGATACACAGGAACATAAAGAAGCTACCAGAAGCCAGAGAAAGGCCCAGGTGGAAGTATTGGAGTGACTACTTTCCCCTGCTCACCCAGGCCAGGGAATAGTGCCTGCTGCCACAAGTCAGACTGAAAAAAAAAAAAACCCTCATAATTCATGAGGCACTGAGCAAAGTACTCAGAATGGTCTTGCCTCAGTGGAAGTCAGTAATTAGCCTTAGGCAAAACCTGCTCTGGTCCCATTTAAAATTTAAAATCAAGTCATTAAAGGATCAAACCATTTCCAAGTAACTTAGCTGGATCCCAAAATAAAGCTCCAGAATAGTTATAAGAATATAAAACATTCAGCACCCAACAAGGTGAAATTCACAATGTCTGTCATTCAACCAAAGATACCAAGCATACAAAGAAGTGGAAAAATAAGGGCTCATCTTGAAGAGAAACACACATCAAAACTGACTCAGAACTGATGCAACTGTTGGAATTCATTGACAAGGGCAAGATAACAGTCATCATAACTGTAACCCACAAGTCCAAACAGCCAAGGAGAGACATGGTAGGTATAAAAGAAGAGCCCGCTCTGTTGTACTGTGGTTTCCTCAGCCCTGGGGTTCTGCAGCATGACTGCAATGCACAGTGGTCAGCAACAGCCAGCAGTAGTTGAAATCACCAACTACTTGGTGATTTCATAGAGTAGTGCCTCCAGCTAGAAGTCTCCCCTTGAACACCTTTCCCCAGCAGCCAAGAGGTGATATTCCAGAAAGTTCCACTGGTGTTATACCACAATGACTCCTCTACCATCTAGTGAGATGCCTTCTCCAGTAAGGTACTGCTTTTAGCCCAGGGATGAGCCTATCTTTAAGTGCTCTATCTTAGCCCTAGGGATACTGGATGCTCCTTATATTTGCTATTTCTATGTTTTATTAGTTAAAAGTTCTTTCTATAATTGTCACTAGGGTTGTACTAGAGCACACAGGTACTAGACAAACAAAAAAAGGCACTAGACGTTGTCTTCTTGAGTCTTGCAGGATTTAAGATTATGAGACAAATATATGAAATTTATTGATTTTTTATAAATGAGCAATGAATAGAAATTGAAACTGTAAAATAATAGCACAAAATCAAAGCTATATAGTGATAAATCAGACAAAATGCGTGCAAGACATTGAAAACCACAAAAATGCCTCAGTGAAATTTAAAGATTTTAGAATGGAGATATGCCATGTTCATGAGTTAGAATATTTAAACTGTTAAGAGGCCAGTTCTCTCAGAATTGACCCATAGATTCAAACAATCCCAATAAAAATTCTAGCTGGGCGTGGCAACACATACCTGTAATCCCAGTACTTGGGAGGCTCAGACAGGAAGATTGCAGGTTTGAGGACATCCTCAGCAACTTAGCAAGACCCACAGCAACTTAGTGATACTCTGTTTCAAAATAAAAAAAAAATTTTAAAAAGGGCTGGGAGTGTTGTTTGGAGGTAGAATGACCTTGGGGTAAATCCCCAGTACCAAAACAAAAAGAAATTCTAGTACGCTATTGTAAAAATTGACAATATGATTCTGACATTCATATGCAAGTACAAAGAAATAAGCACAGATAAAACAAATACGACAAAGAAGAACAAATTGGGAGAGTTCACACTACCTATTTTAAGACTTAATATAAAATGACAGTAATCGGAGTAGTGTGACATTGACAGAAAAGTCAATGGCAAACAGGCAAGGAAACCAGAACAGAGTTTAGAAATTGACCACACGTATAGAGTCAACTGATGTCTGACAAAGGTACAAACAAAGTTCAGTGGGGAATGAATAAACTTTCAACAAATGGTGCTGGAACAACTGTTCACCCACACATCCCTCTCCCCAAAACTGAACTTTGAGCCATGCATCCACCATATACAAAACGTGAGTCAAACTTGATCATAGTCCTAAATGTGAAACCTAAAATTATAAAACTTGCTGAAGAAAACAGGTGAACATCATTGTGACATGTTAGCCAGAGATATCTTAGATTTCATACTATAAGCACTAACTATAAAAGAAAAATATCATAACTGGGCTTCATCAAAATGTAAAATTTTCTTCTCCGAAAGGTGCTATTAAAAGACTAAAAAGACTAACTGCAGAAAAAAATTTGGAAGATATATATGATAAAAAACTGTGTTCTCTCTCTCTCTCTCTTCTCTCTCTCTCTCTCTCCCCCCCCCAATAATAAAAACAGAACATTTTCCATATGAAGACAATGTAATTGATATAAGGATAGACATATAAACCAGAATCCTGAAATAGAACTAAGTGTATAAGTTCAAATGATTTTTGATAAATATGCTAACGTAATTCAATGGAGAAAGAATATTCTACACCGGGCGTGGTGGTGCACGCTTGTAATCCCAGTACTTTGGGAGGCGGAGACCACCAGAGGATCCGGGTTCGCGGCCAGCCTCAGCTCTCTCTCTCCCTCTTTCTCTCTCTCTCTCCCCCCCCCTCCTTAGTGAGGCCCTCCGCAACTTCATGAGACCCGGTTTCAAAATAAAGTATAAAAAATAGGGCCGGGGGCGTAGCGCGGAGGTAGAATGCCCCTGTGTTCAATCCCCGGTACCGCAAAAAAAAAAAAAGAAAGAATATTCTACAAAATTCTGCTAACATGTTTTTCAACTACTAAAGGTATCAGATATACATATGAAAATAACAACTCAACTTTTTAAAAATGGGAAAAATAGTTGACCAGATATTTCACCAAAAAAGACACAAGATGGCAAATAAACATCTGAAAAGATGCTCATCATTTTTAGTCATTACAGAAATGCAATTTAAACCATAATTAGGTAACTCTAGATACCTCTTAGGATGCTTAAATTAAGAAGAGTCACCATATCAAGCATTAGCAAGAATATGGGAGAATAGGAACTCACATTCCCTGTTGGGGACATAGAAGGTATAACCATTTTGGGGAAGTTTGTCAGTTTCTTAAAAAATTAAACATGTACCCAGAAAGCACGTGCCAGGTAGCACATGCCACTATACAATGAATTATACACAGATGCTTACAGAAGCCCTATTTATAAGATTGAAAAACTAGAAATAACCCAAATGCCCATCTACAGATAAATGAAGAAACATGCTGTGGTTTATCCCTAAAATAGAAAATGACTCAGCAATAAAAAGGAATGACTATCAACACTTTCAACAACATAGATGAGTCACAGAATGATTATGCGGAGGGAAAGAAGCCAGACACAAAAGAATGTTTACTGGATGATGTCACTTAAAAAATAACTGTAGAAAATGCAAGCTAACTCACATGACAGGAGCCAGTCGGAGGTGGCTTGGGGGAGAATACAGTTGGGGGACAACTGTGGGGAGGAGTGAGGGGACTTTTAGAGGTGAGGGCTGTGTTCACTATCTTGTTCACGATGGTGATTTTTACAGTTGTATGACTATGCCAAAATTTTAAAATTGTCCACATTCAGCAAAATTCTACAAACACTTACAATTGCATATCTTAAACATGTGCAGTTGATTGCATGTTAATTATATCTCAAACAAATTATGAGGTATATGCACCTGTTAGAGAATAATAAAGATGGTAATAGAACATTTTATGGGCTTGAAAATGAAAATTGACTATTGAAAAGCTTGTTTGAAAACCATCTTTATTTTGTTTTTCTTAAAAAATGAATAGGGGCCGGGCATGGTGGCGCACACTTGTAATCCCAGTACTTTGGGAGGCGGAGACCGGAGGATCCGGGTTCGTGGCCAGCCTCAGCTCTCTCTCTCTCTCTCCCTGTCTGTCTGTCTGTCTCTCTCTCTCTCCCTCCCTCTCTCTCTCTCTCTCTCTCTCTCTCTCTCTCTCT